>JAADWN010001231.1:0-11172 GCA_023336175.1 Globisporangium lucens | reverse complement strand
CCCCCCCCCCCCCTCCCCTTTTACAACAGATCTACAATGAAAAGATCTACGACATCCTCTCGGCTGACACTGCCGCGCCTGTAAAGAAGGGAGCGAGGGACAGAGACAGCGATGGTACTGGTGGTGGTTCTGTGACCCATCGCGCGGGTTGGAACTGCGTGAAGGCCACGAAAGAGGCGCCGAGTCTTTCGATTCGGCAGAAACTGGACGGCTCCGTGTTTATGGACGGGCTCATGTCGCGCAACCTGAGCTCCAGGGACGAAATGATGCAAGCGTTCCGAGAGGTACCGACCTCTTCATTCAAGCAAGCGCTGTCCTTAGCACTATGTGTGTAAAGCACTGATATCTGTGTACGTGTATTCATCAGGGCTCGATGAACCGCGAGATCCGCGACAATCTCTACAACCAGCACAGCAGTCGCGGCTACTCAATCTTCCAGATCACCTTGCGCAAGAACTTTAGCACCAGCGAAGTCGGTGAAGGAAGCCCCGGGAAGAGCTCAAGTTCCACAGACCCAAGCAGCAAGGGCTCAGCAGCACCTCGCAGCCGATTATCGCGTCTGTTCTTCGTCGACCTAGCGTGAGTCTGTCATCCAATCTGGTGGTATACCCTAGCTTCGCTAACACTGTGATCCCCTTCCCCATAGAGGCTCGGAGCAGTGGCACGTGAACGTGAGCGACCTGAGCGACAAGTACGCGAGCGAGCTCTCGTCGATCAACAAGAGCCTCTCGGCGCTCACCAACTGCGTGCTCGCGCTCACGCAGCGAGAGCGCACGCACACCCCGTTCCGCGACTCGATCCTCACGCGCCTATTGCAGAGCTGTCTGCAGGGCATCGGCCGCACGGCGTTCATCATCACGATCAGCCCCGCGAAGGAGAGTCTCGAGGAACCCTCCGCGACACTGCGGTTCGCCGAGCGGCTCAAGACGCTGCGCTGTCGCCCGATACGGAAGAAAGTGTTCAGCAGCGACCTCGTGGGCGAGCAGCGCGTGTGCTACGAGCAGCAGATCCAGACCATGCGGGTGATTGGGCTGAGGTTACATTGAAGAGCTACGTTTTCAGTCCTCCAGGTTTTACTGATGCATTACCGTTGCGTTACAACAGGCCGAGGCCAACCGCCTCCGTGAGCTCCTGAAGAAAGCGCACCGCAAGAGCAGCGACATTGCCGACAGTACGATCGCCGCGGCGAACAGCGCGCTCGTGGAAGAGAACCGTCGTCTGAAAGAGCTCTTGATGCACTCGGAGCGCACGCGGCTCATCGAGAGGTAGGTACTACACAAGATACTCTAGCCCTGATTTGCGTGATGGGAACTAACGTGGCGGACTTGCTCTTCTTGCGACAGAGGAGAGCGAATGGTGGGGAAAGGAGGGATGGTCTCGTTCGGGAATGGGCCATCGCCTCAGCAAACTACCGCCAAACAGATTATGAAATCGTCACAGAACGCACAGAATGAGGAGCCCAGGAGCGCCGTACCTTTGTCAAATATCAGCAACTCGACTGGGGTCCAGAAGCAGTCGGGTGTTGTTGCGGGAAGTACTACAGGTTTCCAACAGCAGCATCAACAGTTGTCGAATGCCTCGAGGTTACGAAGGGCAGAAGACGATGGGACGCGAGATTTAAACCGTTCAGGGATCAACGCGAGCGAAAAGAATAGGTCCAATGGAGCACCACTGGACGACAACGACGACGCTGAAGACGAAGACATTGGCAGATCGATGCAGCAAATTGACAGTCTGCTCAACTCGCTCCACTCGAAAGAAGCGCGTCTCAACTGGATGCTTGAGGCGGAAATGGAGGCGCAAAACACGCAACCAGGAGTGCGAAAAGCGCACAAGAGCCCCAATGCAGGGAACTTGGATCCGGTTGCTGGAAAGGCGACGGTCACGAGGACGTGGGCTGTCGAGAAGCGGCTGCGCAACCTCGTGTATGTGCCACCACCTGTACGAAGAACAAATGAGCACCTAGGTGGGTCATCGTCCGCTTTAGAAGGACAATCGACCATTTCGTCCGCTCTAAGTGCGGTTGGGAACCTCGACGGCACCATCAAACACGACGAACTATCGCAAAGACCAAGGCGCCAGGTTGACGTTGTCTCACCTCTTCCCGCCAAGTCGCTGTCGAGCTTGAGCAAGCAAGACGATGCGCTCAGCAGCTTGACATTGGGAAATCTGATACTGGACAGTTCACGCCAGCCGACTCGAGCAACTGGGATTGTCGATATGAACACTGCTGCTCACTCGCAAACCGTCGGGGTATCTACATCAGGCACATCCCAGCGCTCCGGTCGGATGGATGCTCATCAGCAGCCTAACAGCAAAGACAGTCGCCTGCTTTTGAAAATGAAACCACAGCAACACCAACAACAACTCGCTGATGAGCCGAAGTCAGCCTCGATCCTCAAATTGGTCGGCGGCTCTGACAAGATGGGGAAAAGCAAGGAAGAACTTGTCGATGAGTACAAGCGCGCTCGACGCGCAGAGCTGGAGGCGATGCTGCGAACCATGGTGCAGAAGTAATCGTTGTTTCCCTATGTCAACCGTGTTCATTGGGAGTCTCAACATGAAACCAAAGCTTCAGAAGCAATTTTTACCACCTCAATAGCCGACTGGTCAGTGCACACCTGATCTAGCTGGAGACCTCCGTGATCAACGGGAACGGCTGCGCCTTACTAACAACGAGGATCTTCTTCTGGTGGGACATGTACCCCTTGACGTAGCCTTTGAAGATGAGGTTCGCGAGGATGCACTCGATCTCGTCCATCTCCATCGTCTCGCCGAGAATGAACTCGAGCGCTTGCTGGAAATCCTGCAGACGCAGCTGGTGACTCTGGCGAATGATGTACCTGAGAAGCAAAACACCCCCCAGACAGATAACAACAAGGTTGGTGTCAGGAAACCAGGCAGTTCTCACAAGACATCGACAATCCTTGATACCATGAGGACGTACACTTTCTTGATAAGGTTCCGCATGACAACGAGTCGGAGCTTCTCGATCAATAAATACACGCCTTGCTGGATGAACTGCCCCTGGTACTTGTCAAGGTACTCGTTGAAGAGGCGCAGGTTTCCGCAGCGGATCGCGTCCGTGAGCCCCGTGTACTCGTGCAGCGCGTACGCCTCGATCAGCTGAGGGGACGGCATCACTCCGAGAAGCAGCTTCACCGGCACCAGGAATTGCAGAATCATTCTATAGAGGCACACGTATTCCAATACTACAAACGTTAGATACATCAATATCAGAAGCAAATCAATCCTTTAAGACACGATAACGCACCTTTTGTTAGCGATCTTGTTCTGATGGCAGTGCTTCCACGCGTAGTCCAAGCACTTCTCGGCCTTGTGGTACTGGTCTTCGAACATGGAGATGCGGCCGACGTAGTACTGGTACGTGACCTTGTCGCTCTTGTTGAACTTCTCAAACTCCGGGAACGCCGGCCCTTCCACCGCGCGGATCAGGTTGCGGCAGAGCTGGATCGTGTTGAGCTTGAAGTAGATCTTGAAGAGCTGGTTCACGATGAAGAGCGAGCCGAGCTTCTTGTTGTGCTCGGGCGGCGCGCGGTCGTTCGCCGACATCGAGAAGCCTTTCTTCAGGTGCTGCTCGGCGCTTCGCTGCATTTAAAAGAACCACATTTAGATTCAGCATTATTACGTAACACTAATTAGTCCAGTCATATCTGCAATAGCACACTCGCGCTTACCAGACTATCGTGGACTTCATCACCAGCCCTTTCCGACGCCTCGCGATCAGCCTAAACGCGCAAACCACGGAAATTAAACCATAAGCCTACGGAACGATACGAGCATGACAAGCAGAGTGAATGCTGACTCACCCTCGCAGCGACGAGGCGCGTGTCCAGCACGATCACGTGCATGAGCGGCATGACCCAGTTCGTCTCGCCTCGGAAGACCTCCATGAACTTGCTGTTCAGTAGTGACGCCACAGATAAAACAGCAGATCCGTGTGAGCTCTCCATGTGCACTCGTACATAACCAGATATACTACAACAATAGCAGTAGTCAGCAGCGTACACACGTACATGACGGACGCGATCTGGCTCGCGTACGCGTCTTCAAAGCGCTGGTTCTCGATGTGCTTGCGCGCTTGCACCATGCCCGCGATCACCTCCGCGAACGTGTCAAAGCGCGCGAGCTTCTGCTGGCACGCGCGGTCCAGCTGGTCCGCGGAGAGCGCCTGCAGCTCCACATCGGCCGCGCTTTTCGTGAGCGAGAGCAGACGCGCGAGCGACTGCCCGTCTTTCGACGCGAGCGCCGCGCCGACGTGGTCCAAGTACGCGGCGAGCTGCATCTTTCAGTCGTTTGCTGCTTATGCGTATGTGCTGGTTACAATTGTTGTCTCTGCCAGCAGAATGAGATGTGTGTCTACGCATTAGAGGAGGAATTACTACGTATTAAGCAGCCGTAACTACTATTTTACGCATTTTTGTCAGTAAAAACAAATGCACTTTGGTCAATAGAGTCTAAATGACTCCAAAATGTATAAATACGCGCTCAAATATTTTAAATAATACCTAAGAAGTTTTAAATCACACTCTAAGTTTCAGTTGAAGGTTGAACTTGGTATGAATCCGCATTCCGCATTCTGCAACGTCACCCGCACTGGAGCAGGTCGAGCCATGGGAGCTGCGCCGCTGCGCCGACCCAGGGTACGTGGTAGTCGCCCCAGTCGATGAGGTTGTTGCGGTGGCTCTGTCTGCGCATCGCCTGTGTGGGAATGAGGAAGACGCGTCCCGTGACCCTCGACTCGCACACAGCGAGCGTCGTGCCTCAGTAGCAGAAGCAGTAGCGGCACGTTATCAGCACAAGCGGGTCGGTGAGCGCCGCGAAGTTCATGATGTACACCATGGACTCGACCTGACGGCTGCGCTGGTCCAGGATCGCGAGGCTGCGCTGCAGCAACCTGCTGGACTCGTTCGCGTCGTTGTAGAGCAGCAATGTCGACGGCAGCACTTGCTTCTCGTGCCAAGGCAGCTTCGGCACGCGCTGCAGGTTTGTGAACGCGACTTGTCTCGGTATTGTCGCTTTCCTTGGGCCTACGTGATGATGCCGACTGTGGTGTTCGCCGTGTGAATCGTTTTTGTCGCTACTGATGGACATGCAAATGCCCGTCCAGCTCACGACCAGCGCGTTTACGCTCCAGAGCGAGCCCGCTGCGTATGAAACGAGCGTCTTTGGCCAGAACACAATCTCGATGTGACGTCGACCACCAAGCGCGTGGATGATTCGGTTCAGAAAATGCGGCCCACATGTCATGGTGAGTGTGACCAAGCAGAGCGCGAGGACAGCCACCAGCAAGCACTTCACATCCAGCGTGTTCCCGAACAAGAGTAGCTCCAACATGCCGTGGGTGTTATCGCACGAGTGCGCGCGAATTGCTGCAACTCGCTGGCTAGAGACCACTTCTATATAGACTGGATGCGTGCATCTCGGAATCTGAGTGATCGGAACCGCGCCATGATCGTAAGACACGATACGAAGGTGATCGAGAGCTCATGGACCCCTGGGACGCTTTTCATCACAGGCGACCAGTTGCGCCGCGTGCGCACGAACAGCAGCGCATGCAGCACAAGTGCGATGACCCACACGCTGCGCATGGAGAACGGCACTCACGACAACAGAGTCGTGGAAATTCAAGTGGAACACGCCCAATGCCGTAATGAATTGCTGCGAGACGAGCTCGTAGACCATTGCCGAATCGATGAAGTGTGCAAGCACGTAGCAGGAGATGGGGAAAATCCTTCCATACACGACGACGTGACTCGGAATGAAGAAGACTGTGCGAATCGCAGCAGCGATGCGAGTGTGGAGACGTGCTTCCTGATACCGTGGCTCGGCTGGTCGAGCGTAGAAGCAACCGAGAAAAAGCAGCGCCACGCGGAGCCACATGTAGCTCTGACCGATGCATCGCAGCAGGGCGACGATCTTATACCAATCAGTAACGCTTGCCGACGCTGACACGCCTTCATATCGATAGTCGTCGACAGCGATGGGTGGATGTTGGGAGGAGTTTTGTGGCTCAGATGGCGGCGACACAGTGCAATTGTGGATCCACGTAATCACGACAACGTCAAAGATCTTTTGACCGTGGAAGGATAGCGCTGGTTTGCTGTAGCCCTCGTGGTCCTCAAGTATCAGCATATCGAGACTCACGTTGTCGCTGTATTGCCTTCGCAGAAGCTGCTCGCGCTTGATCATGTGCTCCCAGATGCGTCCGATATCTTTGCATCTGGACCTGGAGCTGGGACACAGGCGAGCGAAGTGTGTCCACGAGTCTGCGCAAGTGTAAGGTCGAACTCGATTGGCGCCGCAAAACTGGAAATTCGTGGAGCTCAGAAACGCGTCGGTGTAGTAGAGAGCCTGGTTTGCGTGGATGAGTGGAAACCCGAAGAATCCTGGCAGAATGAAGTCGTGAACTCGGCCGATCCATCTGCTGGTTGTTTGCAATGTCACAGAGGTTGGTAGTCCTGATTGTGCAGGCGCTCTTATTTTGCGACGAGCCATTGCCTCAACGAGAGAGTCGAGCAGCTCAAATATTGTCGATGAAGTTAGAACTACTATGGTGCAGGCTTCCTGATAACGCAGATAAGGCAGCAGAGCTTCAAGTTGGAAAAACTCGGTGTACGCTCGGATTGCGATCGAAGTCGAGTCGAACTTGTACATCCAGATATCCTGAGGTTTCAAGACCGCCGTCTCGTTTTGCTCAATGTGCTGCACGGAATCCGAGAATGACCCGAAGATCAGAATCTCGCTTGGCTGCAATGCTGGGAACGCGTTGTTCTTGTGGATGCCGAGTACCGTGCGAAGCACATCAGTGAGCAGAAATGCGTACAAAAAGAGCGACAGCAAGAAGCGGTGCCACAGGGACGGTGTATCGCGATCGAGCAAACCTGTCCGGTTTGAGCGGTGGCGCTTGAGCAGAGTCTCCAGCTGCGTGGGTGAAGTTGGGGTTGACATCACATCAAACTCGTGGATAAGTGATTTGCTGTCTGTCATGCACAGGCACTTTGTTGCAGACTGAATCGATCGTTCGCAAGGTGGATTAATTTTAAGACGTGTATTCTTGTCATTTGATGGAACGTTGTGAGTCAACTAACATGAGACCCACGAAGTCCAACAAGAGATTAGACAGCGAACTTCAACATGAATTTAGTGACGAGGCAATCTAAGTGAGACGAAAGTTGCTCCCACTCGTTTTTCTAGATGGCTCCAGCGCGCTTCAGCTTGTCCTTGAGCTCTCCCGATTTGAACATTCGGACGGTATCGTCCGAACCGCCGATGCTCTTGCCCTTGATGAATACATTCGGCACAGTCGACTGGTGGGTGAACTGAAACAGGAACGACTGGATCGCAGGACCATCTTGGCGGAGATCCAGCTCAAACACGTACGGTTTGGCACCGAGCGCCGCGAGCGTCTCTTTCGCCTTCTTGCAGTATGGACAGTACGACTTGGAAAACACGACCAGCGGGTACTGCGTAATCGCATTCCACACAGTTGGCTCAGCTAGTGCACCGGATCGTTCAAGCAGCGCCTGCAGTCGCCCGTCCTTGTTGAGAGCCTGCACTTCTTCAAGTCCGCCAACGAGCTTCGAGTTGATGTACACGAGTGGCAGCGTCTCCTGTCCCGTCAGCGCCTGGATCGCTTCGCGCTCGTACGGATGCGCATCAGATGCCCCAATTGGCGCCGTGCGCACAGCCGCCTTGAGCTTGGTGAAGAGTGCCTTGATTTCCTTGGTCTCGGGGCAGTCCGGTTCCGAGAAAACCACCACTGTGAACTCGGTCTCCATCACATACGTGAGCTCTTCAATACGCTTGCGCACTTCGAGCGAGTCGTGCGTGACCCGGTTCACGTACTCGACGCTCTCAAAATCAGCTTGGCGGTCAAGGTCTTCCTTTGTCAAGTATCCGGTGCGCATGGTCTTTGAGGCTTGCTGGATCGTGTGCCAGCCCTCGACGACGCGACCAAAGACCGTGTACCCTGGACCGTCTTCCGTTGGCTTGTTTGATTCCGCTAACGCATTAGAAGTGGCACAAAGGTTAGTGCTCCGTTATGGTCATAGGAAATACAACAAGACGCTGAAAGAGCATTCACTCACTGTTGTCATGCAGCATGATGGCAAACTCGGAGCTGCCAGAAGTCGCTTTGCGTCCGCGCGCGATCACGACCATGCGCTCTTCACTCGGGAGACTGCAGCGACACCCAGATAAGCAGTTAACAACATACCAACCAAGATGTCAGTGTTGAGTACTCTGCAGGACGGAAGTATCAAGATATATGCGTACATACCTGTACTCGACTGGAATGTTCGCGAACGGCGACTTTTTCCCCGCGAGGAAGCCGCCACCCTGCAGCACAAAGTTTGGCTCGTTGCGGTAAAAGCCCGCCCCGTCCTGGTAGAAGCCCTGATCCACTAGCTTCATGAACGTCTCGACCGACTTTGGCGCGTGCTCCGGGTAAATATCAATTGTGAACTTGCCTGTACAAACAAACATCATCAAGCCCAGCCGTAAGCACAAATAACACAAGAACCCCACATTGCATACATAACAAAGTATACAATACGCACCGAACTTGGTGGTGAACTGGACCATGGTCTTGTTGAAGAAAGGCTCGGTGAGCGGCGGGTAGCTGGCGCCCAGCGAGAACTGCCACATGCGCACGAGCGTCACGAGCGCGAGCAACGCCAGCACGACGAGCATAATCGGCGCGCCGAACCAGCTGCTCTTCGCAGCCTTGCGCGGCGACATGCCCGCGCTCCCCCGGCGCTGGCGGATAGGCACGTGGCTCTGCGGTGACTGCTGGTGCTGCTCTTCTTCGTCGGCGTCCGACTGGAAGCGGTGGCGCGTCTGCTTGAGCTCCATCTCGTCGCGCTCACTTGCTTTTGGCTCTCTTTTTCACGACTGAGGAGCTCTTCTTTGGTTTCCACGTCTCAATGTTCAGCACGCAGATCCAGCGCGCTTTCGTACTTAAGTGAGTGCCTGTGAAAATCGATTTTATAAAGATTTTATAAAGACCTCGCAGCCTTTTAACCAGTTGCAAGCTGTAGCCACTGGAAAAGCTGCGAGGTGTTGAGCCGCTCGCGTTCCTGCAAACGTCGTCACCGAGTGCGAAGAACTATCGGTGTCAAGTACCTATCTCTTAGACAAACGGCACCAATACAGGACGCTGTATGAGTCAAGTCTTCACGATCGTCAGCTACTGTCAGCAAACGCTCATACTCCCCACACACCCCATCTGTTGCCTTTCCAATCGGGGAGCTTGAAGTACCAAAATGGCCTTCTTGATACCAAGAAGATGTTGACCTTGATACCAAACTCATTCCACGGAATCCAGAGATAAGCAATGACATGGGAGCGAAACTTTAGATGATGAACACGTTTAGATGTGCAATACCGGTATGTTGAGATTTTGTCAGCATTAAGACCTGATTTTTTCTTCATAGTTGACCTCTGACTAACTAAACTACCAAAGCCAACCAAGAGTCACAGTGCGCTAGCGCAATGTGATCCTTACTGCCAGGGTATTCAACGACAGAAATCTAAGTGGCAAGCGCGCTTAAAGGTACTTGGAGCGCAGATGGTGCACGAATGGGTCGGCGCTCGGCACCACCACTGGCTGGAACTGCGCGATCTCGTCCACCTTGGCGCGGATCTCCGGCGTGATCTTGTCGATGAACGCGAGCGCCTTGAGGTTCTCGTCCAGCTGCTTGGTGCTCGTGGCGCCGAGCATGACAGTCGAGACGTTCTTGTTCGCAGCGCACCAAGCGATCGCGAACTGGGGTAGCGTCGCACCGACTTCCTTCGCGACTTCCGCCAGCTTGTCCGCCTTGGCGATGCGGTCTTCAAGGCCGTCAGCAAGGTACGCCTTGTACATTGGGACGGACAGACGCGAGCCTTCTGGAGTTGCCTTCGAGTACTTGCCAGTGAGGACACCCGAGGCGAGCGGCGACCAAGTGGTCAAGCCGTAGTTGTACTTCTCGTACAGGTTGACAAAGTCGTAGTCCACACGTGAGCGCTCGAGGATATGGTACTGCGGCTGGTCGAAGACAGGGCGAGCCAGACCCAAACGATCAGCGATCTCGCACGCCTCGATCACATCATGAGCGTTCCACTCACTGGTTCCCCAGTAGAACGCCCAACCCTGGTCGATCACGTAGTTCATGGCGCGCACGGTCTCTTCGATTGGGGTGTGAGGGTCCGGGCGGTGGCAGAAGATGAGGTCGACGTAGTCCTGGTCGAGGCGCTTGAGCGACGCCTTGATGCCTTCGACGATGTGCTTGCGACTGAGGCCAATGTCGTTTGGACCGAACGATCCGCCGACAAACACACTCGTGGTCCCCCAGAAGATCTTGGTGCTGATCACGAGGTCCTCGCGGCTCCACACACCATCCTCAACGCCCTTCTTGATGGCCTGGCCCATGATCACTTCGGACTGGCCGTCGGCATACGCCTCGGCGTTGTCGAAGAAGTTGACGCCGTTCTTGAACGCGTGCGCCATGATCTCGTAGGACTGGTCAAAATCCGACGGACTATCGAAGGTCATGGCACCGAACGAGAGCGTGGAGACCAGGAGACCCGAGTTGCCCAGGTAGCGGTACTTCATGTTGTGAGTTGCTGGAGTTGCTGGGGCGGTGGCCATTTTGGTATCAAAAGTATCAGGAAGGTTGGGTCGGTGGCTGTTAGAGCTTGGTGGGGCTTGAGCTGGTGTCGGGACGAGCGCAAATTGGATTGTGAGAGTCGAACCACGTCCGTGGAACTCCGTCGATCGGGCCGGTTGGACGCCCGATGGAGCTGCTGGCTCGCGGTTGCGAAGCAAAACAGCGTCCCTTGAGAATCGAGTTGAAGACACACCTCACACCTTGCATCAACAACTGGAGGTCGTGATTAGTTAAGATCGCTCGAAGTGATGTGCACGGATCATCATTCTGGAGTATCAAAAATACCGGTAGAGTAAAAGTGTACCGGTACTGAATAGAAAGCTGCCTCTTATATTCGGATGAGACTTGTAGTTTCAAGTACTACAGTCCTCCCCCCCATTATGATACATGAAAAATCGTCCACAAAATATCTATTCATAGAGGATATTGAGAGTTTGCAGGTATAAAAAAAGGAGATAATATGAGAGTTGAACCGCTCTGAAACGAATCCAATTTTGAT
>JAADWN010001230.1:0-11176 GCA_023336175.1 Globisporangium lucens | reverse complement strand
GACAACCAAAGGCAGCCAGGAAGGAAGCAAGCAACGCAATAGCGCGCCAAAAAAGCCCAGCGGGCCAAAAAGCGCGCGCGAGCGGCTCAGAACTCGAAAAGAGGCGCGCGCGATTGCGTTCGGGCCGGCTGCCCATACAAATATACAAACAAAAAACAACACAGCACATAGAGTGAGGAGGTGACAAACATTTGGCGGCTTGCCAGCGCACCATGCTCCGGCAGCGTCCCGGTATTGAAACACGTACGTGGATCTTTATGGACGATTGGCATGCGTTTACATGGCGCGTGTGTAAAACGCTGCTGTTAGGATTGGAATGAGGTCGACGGGGTCCATGCAATCGATGTTGAAGGTAAAAGGTTGCGTCACGTCACTGCGTCACCAGAAATGCGGTTTGGTACTTTGGTACTTCGACTGGTACTTAAACTTTGATACTTAGCTGTGATACTTCGGTACCACTATGCTCTTCAGTATCAGACACATCTGGAGCAGAAAAGCATGATCGGCGTCGATGAACGCCACAACAAGCATGACGCTGGCGCTATCGCCGCTGCCAGCTCAGTGGCGACTGAGCCCCTGGTGCTACTCGCAGCTAGAGCCGCCGCTCTTTTCCGCCCACTGGACGAGATCGCAGCGTGTCTCGACTTCTTCCCGTGCGCGATCCGCAGCGAGCTCTTCGCGCACTTGACGCACGAGCGGCTGCGCGGGCTGGAGATCTGCTGGAAGCGCGATCATCCACCACCTATTACTGATCAGGACGACAGCGCTGGTGATGCTGATGGCGAATGGTCGCTAGAGAAAGAGACTGAGCGCGAGTGGTGCGTACGCAGCAAGAGCGTCGGCGCGATCGACAGCCACAGAGGCGGCGGGGGACGCGCTCCTCGCAAGCGCAGCTTCCGACAGGCGTTCTGGGAGCACCGCTTCCGCGCTCTGCTGCGTGCACGCATCTCGCTCGATCAGACGAGCAAGGAAAATGAAAGCTTTCATAACAACACAGTTCTCACCATGGTTGATACTTCAACGACTGGTGGTGCCGATGGCTCGTGCAAGGATCTAGAACACAATCGAAGTTATAGTCATGGTGACATTGACGCAGAGGCGCTCGAGTTGTTCCACGACGTCGTGCGACATCTAAAAGTGCATGGACGCGAGGTAACCCCGCGAAACGCCGCGCTGATCTCCACTCTCCAGCAACTGCAGCGGCTGGAAGTGCATCACCCGGAGCAGCAGAAGACTTGCTGGACGTCTCTCATTCAACTGATCCAGAGCCACCCGAGCCTGACGGAGCTCTGCTTCTTCCACGGCAAGCTGAGCGATACTCAGCTGCAGCAGATCCGACTCGCGCTCGTAGCGAGAGCTGCAACAAGTCAAGCGCACCCCGCGAGTATCACAAAACTCGAGTTCGTGTCCATGAAGATCCGCAATCGAGGGTATCGCGAGCTCACGTCGCTGCTCAGCGAGTGCCAGCAGCTCACGGTCGTTCGGCTTTCGAGTTGCGTCGCAGATTTTGAGAACGAAGAGCTTGTTGCGAACGCGCTCAGTCTGCCGCGTCTCGAGAGCTTCTCTCTGGAGCACAACGACCTGGAAGACGACGCGTTCGTTGCGATCGCCAACAGAAAAGCGCCGATGTCGGTCACCCACCTCCAGCTCGACAGCAACGCGATCTCGGTCGCAACGCTGAGCGGCATCTGCACTGCGTCGCTCGACGGGCTCCTCAAGCTCCAGAAACTTGAGCTGCGCAACAACATTGACGTTGGTGACGCCAGTATCCACGCACTCGCGCCAATGCTCTCAACGGGCGTCACGCTAACGCACTTGGATCTGTACAACTGCAACTTTGGACTCGAAGGCGCGACGACCCTGCTACTTGCGCTCAGCAAGAACAAGGCGCTCAAACATCTGAACATTGGTCACAACTTCTTTGGGAGCAGCTTTGGCGACTTGCTCGCTGACTTCCTGCTCGCCAACTCGACGCTGGAGTTTCTCTACATGAACTACGTGGGTTTGGGTACTGCTGGATGCACCGAGCGACTGCGGCAGGCGATGCAAAACAATCTCAGCCTGGTCGAGGTCTCGATCGGCGCCAACAGACTGCGAGACGACGGCGCCGACGTGCTCTTCCAGGCGGTTGTGGAGCGATCTCGCAGGAAACCGTACGCACTTGTGGATTTGAGTGGCAATTTGCTCACTGGGAAAGGCTTCAGCGCCATCGCGAACACGATCGAGCGCGCGTCTTTGCCCAGTTCCCTTGAGCCGCAGAGCTGCGAGATTGTGTCGCAAAAGCGTCGAAAGCTTATGCCGCCTCCACCATATGATCCAAGATCAACGGAATCCTCATCACACATTCTGATCCGCGAGCTGAGCTTACTGGACAACAATTTTCCGCGAGATCTTGAGAACGGCGATGCGCTGGAAATGCTCCAGAACCGCATCGAGACGGTGCACACAAACACTTGGGTCGGTAAGCGCAATGTGTACGATGACGAGGTATGAGCAGGTGCGGTAGGATGGATGGTACTCTTTCGCAATAGAATGGGGAAAGCAGACTTGCTTCTTGATTTTTACAAATACACACTTGACTCGAAATCAAACAACGCCTTCTCGCTCAACGCCAAGATCTGATTTGAGCTTCGTCAAACAACAACAAAACAAAATTGCACGCACTGATCTTTTCCACTGTACATCTGGAACTCCATCTGACGTTCTTTACGTGCTGGTCACCTGTTGGATCATCGACAGTACCTCGATTCGAATGTCGCTCCGCCACTTGACTCGCTGCTGGCGTCGCTCTCGATCTTCTTTCCGCTCAATCAAGTCCCGTTTGCGATCTTCAAGCTCGTTGATGCGGACGTCCAAGGATCGAATGAGCATGTTCCAATGACTGTTGGTGTTGTTGTTTTGGTTCTCTTCGTCTTTAGCCTCTCCATCCTCATCCTCTTCATCACTCTCATTGGAGTCGCACGAATGCTTTCTGTACGACTGCTTCTGTTTCTTTTCCTTCTTTCTGGAGCAGGAGGCGCACGCAGCTTTCACCTTGTTCATAATGTCATTGGACTTTCCGTACGGCTTGCCACTTGAATACGTCTTTCGTGGCTTGAACCCGCTCAGCGAAGCTGCTTTATCAAGACACAACAAAGTGTTAGTATTGCCATCCAAATTGTTGATTTTCACAACTCAAAGCTGATCTCACATTCGTTCGCGTCGATCGAGAGAGTGTCGACTTCACCGTCTTCATCATCGTCCACATCTAAAAGGCGCCAAATGAAAAAGGCAAGTTAGTTTATGAGTGTGTGATGCTGAGCATGCGATCACAGCAACGTACCGATTGGGTTTTCATCTTCAAGGGAGCTGTCATCGTTTTCTGGTTCAGACACACTCGACGGCGAGTTCGTGAGGTCCGAAGGGGACACGTTTGGCTCTTCAATGGAATCAACATCACTACTACTCCTGTTTCCAGGAAGTGGTGCTGATAGTGGGATTGGCATTGCGGATGCTGGAACCTGGAACGCTGGGGCTGGTCCTTCAACACGAGATGAAATGGGCACACTTTTTGCTTCTGCTTTGACCCCTAATGCAACTTCTCCGAACGAATCGAATCCTCCATATCCTAAAAAAGCAGCCATCGCACACCACAAAAATGGTTAGAAACTTTAGCGAAATATAAGCATTGGCAGCATTGTTCACATACTTTGCTCAAACAGCTTCAAAATCGCTTGCCCATTGAAGAAAATTTCCATCAGCTTCACACCTGCACAGCAGCAAAAAGTAACTGTTGTCAGCATGCACCACAGTAAAGAAATAATGGAACCTTTGGTGAGCTTACCTGGAGTTGCCTGGACGATGGCTTCAAAAAATGCCTTCAGTTTTTTGCTGCGATACAAGTCCATGAATCGATTCATACCGACGCAGACATTGTGCGTCATCTTTTCACTCCACTTGTACTTCTGCGCCATCTCGCTAACAAAAGTAGTGTAGTGCACTTCGGGCAACGCATCAACTCCAACTGACTGTCGCGAGTTGGATGAAGTCGCATTTCCATTCGGCATAATCTTGGACGCAAACGTGTTCTTGTGCTCTGGAATCCGCCTTTTCTTCCTTGTACTTGCTGAAGGTACTGCTGTGTGGTGCTTCCGGCTTCGCGAGCGTTGTGAGATAGTAGCGTTGACTACAAAAATACATAACATGAGGATCGTGCATTTGATAAACGTTTTCATAACCATTGAAGTCACGTACAGTTTGTTTTCAAGGCTAGGTAGCCAAGCGCGTACGGGTCCGTTGGGTCCAACCAGTCTACACAACGAGAATCAAAGTGATTAAAGTGAGTATCAAAACAAGTGGTTGACGTCGAGCGGCAGACAGCAAACTTACCAGCATTGAAGATTTTGTGTGCCACCGAGTCACTGTCGAAGATCGTATCCGGCAGATCTGTTCAGGAAAAGAAAGATTCGATTAAACGTGCAAACGAATCACTGAAAGCCCTCGTACGTACAGAGTACTCACGGGCCGCGCGGGTGTAACTCGATTTCGTCAGGTAGTTCTTCCGCATGTCAACCAACTTGTTCACGACAGACTGCTCCGTCCGATCTAGCCAAATGAAGAATGAAGAAGAAAACAGGTAGGTCAGCACAAGTAACGCACAATTGCGTACTTCACAGTAATGGACAAGAAGGTGAGCACGACTGCAACGTACTCAGTCTTGCAGAAACAGCGGTGATGAGCTCCGAGTTCCCTTTTTCCTGGATGTCGAGGGTGATTTGCACCAGAAACTGAATCAGCATTTCGAGGTCGTCTGGCGACCACAACTTGGGTATTTTGTCGAAAATCGTCGGGTCATTGGTTCGCGGCGCCGGAAGGACGTTGTGGAAGAGCTCTTCCAGGACTTTGAATCGCGTCTCTTCAATTCCGCTGTGAGCTGCGGGTTGTTCGATACGTGAGTCAGTTAGAACGGTTTTCACTGCAGAGACTAAATTCGGTTGGGTAGCACACACATACTCTGCTTCTTGCCGATCTTCTTCTCTTTTTCGTACAAATCGCGTAGCGCATAGAACTTGCTTCGAGTTTCTGCAACTGACTTGCCTACAAGAATTGATCACTCAGCCATCGATTAGCGTTGCTCCTTCACAACCGCCAGGTACTTTCGTGCAAACACTTACCCCAAATTTGCACCCGTGAGAAGAAGATGTCCGGGTTTCGCAGCAGCAAGTTCAGATATTGCTTGATTTTCTTCAAGAAGCGGGCAAGTTCATCGGGATGCCAGATCCCACCGCTTTTGTTCTCAAGCATATTCGCAGTGGTCTCGTACAAATGCACATGCATCTCAACCGCTTGCCCATTGACATTCAGCACTACAATTTTGCAATAGCCAAAGATCAGCAGCACATACTAAACCAACGTGTTCCCAATCACACAGCAAGCTCGACCTGGAAAGAAACTGCTTACCTTCGTTACGAAACGCTTTCGTATCCAATGCAAATGCAAACTGGCTCATCAACGAGCGCATCATCTCGGTGATGTCCGGCTCCGCTTTATCTACATTTCGCAAGCGCACACACACGCACACACAGTCAGCGCCAGTCAGTCACATGATGTCTTCAACGGCCATCGTCACTACTAGCAGCAACATGTCATTCATTCACCAACTGCCACAAGTACGCATCAGCTCCATTTTTTTCCTGCGAAAGTCTCCATTCATTGGCTTACCTGGGAACTGCGCATGGACGCTCGCCGCGAAGAGCCCATCGCAGCCGTAGACGTACTCGAGTGCGTGTGCGCGGAAGAGCTGCAGCAGCGCGTAGATCTGCGCGTCGCTCCAGCCCCCGTACATGCGCGTGACCTTGCCGCCGTGCGCGCTCATCGGGACTCGTCAATCAGTTGATAGATCGGATCGGTCTCTCTGCTTTTGTCCCCGTTTGCAGGAATGACGGCGTAATTTTTCGAACTAGGATGCGCGTGCCTTCAATCAAACAAAAGCACTTGGTTTGAACCGGTATCAATACCGGTAATCTTCAACTTTTGAATCACAGCTTGAACAAAATACCGTCAATATATCGGTATCAGTAAATACCGGTTTTAGTTCAGTGAGCTCAATTTTGTTTTCGAGCCAAGCCCATTGTGAAAAATACCGGTTTCAGGGAGCTTTTGTTGCTTGATCGGTTGTTTGTTTTCGAGCCAAGCCCTGTTGTGGTGTGTGTTATTGGTGCAATTGGTGTGTGTGGGCAACAACAAGAAGATGGCGGACTACGAGTACGCGGAGGAAGGGAAGCCGCGCTCGCTGCTGATCCCCGTGAAGAACTCGGACCAGGCGGTCGAGGTGTTCGCCGACGAGATACCGGAGGACGTGAACGACATCATCGACATCCTGCGCGCTGAGGTCGCGCCGCTCGACGTGTGGCTTCAGTTCGCGGTACGTGTGATGAATGAACCGGAAAGCCCGCGCTCATGCCCGCGATCCACCGCCCTTTCTCGCTCTATGAGCTGTGGGGGGAAGTTGGGAGGGCTTGATGATTTGCTTCTCTTGTAGTGCGGGCATGAATGCACGTTTGGCTTTTTGTGCGGATAAGTACTTCTTTGCCTCGTTGCTGATGATTTTGCTGTCGATGCGGATGACATGAATGGGCGTCTCGATAGGTGGAGTACTACAACCAGGGCCAGATCAGCCAGTTCCAGGAGATCCTCGCGGTCGCGTCCGAGCCAGGTGCGCTGTGCATTAACGCTTCCACCACTTGTTAGTGCAATCTTGAGTTGAGCTAACACCTGCCTTGTGTTCCGTACCAAAACAGGAATCGAGGAGATCTACAAAGACAATGCGTCGCGCATGTGCCGCATCAAGTTTTTTAACGCGCTCGCGAGCCACGCGGTGAATGCGATGTGGAGCGAAGACGACGACAAGAAAAAAGAGGCGATCTCGCAGCGCGCGGTGGGCTACTTCCAGCGCGCCGATCGCCTCGACCACCAGCACCCAATGACGCTTGTGGGCAAGGCGCTCATGTTCATGGCAAAGAACGAAGACGACCGCGCTGAGCGATTCCTCAAGAGTGTGCTGATCTCCAATAAGACGAACCTGCCGGCGATCTTGGGGAAGGCGCTGCTGCTGTACCGTCGCAAGAAGTACGCGGAGGCGAAGAAACTGTACCTGGAAGCGATCAAGCTGCACCCAAAGAGCCCACAGGCGTCGCGCATGCGCATGTGCTTTGCGTACTGCTGCTACCATCTCGGCGCGGTGGAGAAAGCTCGCTCCGTGATGAAGTATGCTGCGTCGCTGGACGACACGAACGTCGACGCGGTCATTGCGAATGCGATTTGGCATCTCGGAAGTCTCAGCCGAGAAGAGCGAACTGCGAGCATCCGTGACGAAGGTTCTCGTTTTATGATGATGATCCACCACGCGCACGCGATCAACAAGACGAACCCGACCGTGTTGAACCATCTGGCAAACCACTACTTTGCGCAATGGATCCCGCTCCCGTGCACCGTGAGTGTCGTCCGCGGCTCGGTGGTGGTCGCGACGTCCAAGGACATCTCGTCCGAGGTGTCTCCGGGCCAAATCATCTGCATTGGAGACAAGTACGTTGCGTACATCAGTCGCAAATCCGGTGCCGTGTCGTCGTCGTGCATCATCTTGGACGGCCCGTACCGCGACGAGTCGTCGACGTCGGCCAACCTGTCGCGCAAGAACTACGACAAGATGTTTAACCTTGCAGGCAGCGCGTTCCACAGCACCAAGATCGCGGAGATCCGCTCCGAGAGCTGCTACCTCATGGGTCGCGGTTGCCACGCCGAGGGAAAGTACAAGGACGCGTACAGCTACTACTTTAACGCAGGTCGCCTCTGGCCCAACTTTGTGCTGCCATGGTTTGGATTGGCGCAGATGTACTACGAGCGCAAGGAGTACGCCAAGGCGGCGACGTACCTGGAAAAGGCGAACAAGGCGTACCCAGAGAACGTCGAGATCTTATCGCTTTTGGGTCACGTCAATGGCAAATTGGGCAAAAAAGACGACGCCGTGATCTTGCTTCGTCGTGTTGTGGAACTCGAGCCTGGGAATGTCGACGCGCTGATCGGAACCGCGGAGCTCCTGCACTCGTCGGAAGAGCGCAAGGACCAGATCATTGCCATCTCCTCGTACATTGCCGCGGAGAAGGTGATGAAGCATGCATCCGAGAGAGTGCCGATGGAAGTGTACGTGAATCTGGGTGCCCTGCAGCATCGCGTGGGCAAGACCGCGGATGCGATTCGCTGCTTCAAGCAAGCACTAAAGCAGATTGAAGCGGAATCAAGTATTGCGGCCACCCCAATTGATGTGGAAGAGGACGAAGCCGAAGGCGGCGAGTTCAAGATCTCCAAGCCGACGGAAGAGAACGCCACGGTTCTGTACAACATGGGTCTGGTTTTTGAAGAAGTGGGCGAGCGTGACCAGGCGACCGCGATCTACGAAGCCATTCTCGAAGCGTTCCCAAAGTACATTGACTGCATTTTGCGTCTGGGTTGCCTGCTGTGCGACCGTGGTGATGAAGCTGGCGCGATCAAGAAGTTTGAGCGCGCGCTGGAGCTGGATCCGGTCTGCGCGGAAGCGTGTCTGCTTCAGGGTAACATCCACCTGAACAAGCGCGAGTGGTCGCTCGCTCAGAAGAAATTTGAAAAGGTCATGGGCATGCCGAACCTCAAGAACGACCCGTACGCGTTCCTGTCGATGGGCAACATCTTTATGAGCAACCTTGGTGAGAAGAACCGGTACACAAAGAACATGTCGCTCAGCGAAGGGTACTACAAGAAGACGATCCAAACCCACCCGAGCAACATCTACGCGGCGAACGGACTCGGCATCATGGTCGCGGAAAAGGGCAACTTTGAGTTGGCGAAGCAGATCTTCTCGCAAGTGCGCGAGGCGAGCCCCGACATGCCGGACGCGTGGATCAACCTTGCGCACATCTTTGTGGCTGAGGAGCGCTACGCGGAAGCCATCCAGCTCTACTCGGTGTGTCTGAGCAAATGCTACAACGGGCAAGATTTAGAGGTACATGTGTGTGTGTGTTGATACTGTGAGGTTTGTCTCAACGATGGTATGACGTACTAACTTGTTGACTTATGTTTTTCCATAGGTGATGCTCTACCTTGCGAAGGCGTACTATGAGTCCAAGAACTACCCAAAGTGTATCTCGACGCTGTCTCGGGCCATCCACATGCGTCCGAACGACATGCGCTTGTGGTACAACATTGGTCTCGCGCAGGAAGATTACGCAGTGACCACGCTCGGTCAGGAGTCCGCGCCGCAAGGCGGCCGTAGTCAGGGTCCGCAGCGTACGATGGCGGACGTCCAGCGTGCGATCATGGACCTGAAGCGCGCGCAGCGCATTTTCCGTTTCTTGCTGCAGCAAGCCGAGGCTGCCAGCCAGACGAAGAAGTCTGCGCTGCCGTTCGACAAGGAGAAGGTGTCGGAGCACGAGAAATTCATTGGCGACACGCTGACAAAAGCCAGTTACCACTTGGAGTTCGAGCGCCAGCGTGAAGAGAAGCGTCGCTTGGAGAACGAGGCGCAGCGCAAGATGCTCTTGGAGTACGAAGAGCGCCTCGCGCAGCAGCAGGAGGCCGAGAAGCAGCGCGAAGAGGACATGAAGAAGCGTCGCGAAGATGTGTTGAGCAAGCAAGAAGAGCGTTTGAAGCAGCTGAGCGAGGGCTGGCGCGTGCGTGAGCGCGAAGAAGAAGAGAAAAAGGTTGTCAAGAAGAAAGGTGGCGGTGGTGGCAAGAAGCGCAAGAAAGGAGACGAAGACGACGAGAATGCGTTCATTGACAACGGCAGCGCTGAGGAGGACGACGATGGTGATGTGGGCATGTCGATTGAGGACATGAAGAACCGCAATGCCAAGATGAAGAACCTCGTGGACAAGCGCAAGAAGCGTGCTCGCGTGGAAGAAGAGAGCTCGGAAGACGAGAAAGACGATGCTGCCGCTGACCTCTTTGGCTCGGATTCCAGTGATGACGACGAAGAGAAGAAGCCTGCGAGTCCAGCACCGCAAGCTGCTGCCGCGAAGCCAGAAGTCAGTGAGCTCCGTGAAGCGGAGAAAAACGAGCTCTTTGGCTCCTCGTCTGATAGCGAGTAAGGCAATCAAGAGAGAGGTGATGCTGCAAACAGAGCTAAGGTTGGTTGCATTGTTGCTTTGTTTGCTGTGCCTAGCATTGTCAACCCCATAATACAGCTTTTCATAATTGCATTCGGAGGCAAGCAGGTCGTTGCATTGAGCGCTGCCAGATATTGAACAACTCCCACAATCTTCACTAACAATCCCATTTCAAGCATGGTAGTCGGAGGTAAGCAGCAGTGCAAGGCACAGATTGATAGTTCCTCATGACATAGTGGATAGCACGCAAGCGCAGTTGCATTTCACCAGCCGCGATGTAAGGAAGGACACGCTTCAAGACACGATCTTCAAGAGATTCATGTTTGCAGATTGGTCCTCCTCGTCAAGAGAGGTGCACCAGTGGGTAGGTATCATCGTCAGATTTCGAATCTCCTCCAATTGCGAGCCTCCGCGCCACGTGGCAGCTTCAACGTTGCTGTTTTGGCGCGCGCATATACGCGCTTTTTGAATTTGAAATAGCAATCGCCTCCCCACGAAAGCACAGCTCAGCACCAAGACGCATGCCATCATGCGCGCTGCTTCCCTCCCTCATTGATGCCGTCATCCTCCATCCTGTTGAGATGACTGGTGTTCTTCTTCCCTTTTCCACGTGCTCTCCCTCTGTTGCCCTCGTCCTCGTCCAGCCCAAGGAGAGAGACAACTCAGCCCGTCCAATCCCTCGCCATTTGGTTCTCAGCCTGTCACACATGTTGTTGCCGCCAAAAACCTCCGAGGTTTTTTTGGCGGGAGCAATTTTAATTGAAAAAGAAAATTGCGCGCCAACGCCTCTGATTGGCTGAAAGCCGCAAGCGAGCAGCCACAACTGTTTATGAAAGAGTGACTGATACAAAGGGGTTGCCCAGCCAACCAGCCCGCCCATCTGGATGTATCTCTCTCTTCCTTCTTGATCTGTGCTGCATTTTGTATGGGCAGCCGGCCCGAACGCAATCGCGCGCGCCTCTTTTCGAGTTCTGAGCCGCTCGCGCGCGCTTTTTGGCCCGCTGGGCTTTTTTGGCGCGCTATTGCGTTGCTTGCTTCCTTCCTGGCTGCCTTTGGTTGTC
>JAADWN010001229.1:0-11186 GCA_023336175.1 Globisporangium lucens | reverse complement strand
TAGAGCGCCGTTGGGATCCCTGAGTGCGGTTTGGAGAGCGCCGACAACGAAGGGATCCAATAATAAGCGCCAGGTGCGCCGCTTGTGTTGGCAATCGATGGCCGCACTCACTCGCGAAAACGCCATGAACCCCACGCACCTCCACCACCACCAGCAGCAGCAGATGTGGGAGCCGTCGCCGGCGCAGCACGCCTTCGCCAGCACGAGCGCCAGCGACAGCGACTACTGGGATACGGCTGCGCAGCTGCTCGCATCCCTAGACGACCCAGAGTTGATCGAGATTAGTGGAGACGCGGAGCCAGAGTCGGAGGATGGCGGTGCCACCACTCCGGATATCTACACGAGCGAGTCGCAAGATGGAGATGCCAATGACTCCGTCGCGAGCAGCGTCGACGAAGCGGCAGCAGCAGCAGCACATGTAGCAGTGGGCGGAGCAGACTGTGGCTCTCTATCCGAAGCAACCGCCGCTGTGGAGCACGCAGAGACCACAGAGAACCACAGAGAGCGCTATCAATTTGCGAAGAGCTACGGGTTCCGCCCGTCAGACGGCCCCATCGAAAGCGAAAGGTGATACAAAAGAGCAAGCGTCTGTAGCGTCAGCGGTGACGACACTAGCAGCGTTGTCGAGCTCTGCGGACGACGTGCGCCGCGAGCGCAATCGCCTCAAAGTGCGGCGTCTCTACTACAGAAAGCTGGTACGTGCTGGCTCACTATGTGGAGGTGATTCTGAGCGTATCTGTCGAAGAGCTACGCTGAACTGCCTAATTAACGTCAAATGGGAAATTGTAATTCACGGTACAGGACCGACTGAACACGCTGCGCGCACAAGTGACCAATTTGGAAGACAACCTCGAGCGCCTCAAGCTCCCGCAGGTCTCCAGCGCAGTTCTCAGCGTCGTCGCCACCACCAACTCCACACAACCATCGACTACTTTACAGTCGGGTGTCGATTACGCAGCACTGCTCCAGCAGCTCAGCAGCACGAAGCAGCGCCTGCAGCACGAGAACGAGCACTTACGGCAGCTTGTCTCCCAGCACGTTCGTAGTATGCACTCGGTCTCGGTGAAGCTCATGGAGATGTACGCGCCGCAGATCACGTATCTCAAGATCAAGGCGGCGACGCGCCTTGAGTGCGCCGAACTGCGCCGAAGAACGCTCAGGCGAGTGCGCAAGTTCGCGCGCAACCGGTCACTGTCGCTGTTCACAGACGCCGGCAGCTTCTGCAGCTGGCAGAGCCTGCATCTCATCCAGGACAGTGTGTTCCAGTTCATCGTGGAGAAAACACTGCCGAACGTGAGCTCCGAGCAATTCGCGCAACGAACCTGGTCGATACTGATCAATCCGGATCAGTTCATGAAGCTCTACTCGCTCGCGGTCGGCATGAAGTGCTACGTGTTGCAAACGGTGGACAACGACAACGTGGTGGTCTTCCATGAGTTCCGCACGATGAACCCATTAGAGGAGCGGCCGACCGTCATCCGCACGATCCAGTTGATCTCGCGCATCCACACTGACTCGGGGGGCTTTCTCATCTCACTCACGTGTCTCGACCGCGACAGCTGGGTGCTCGACGAGCCGGAGACGCACCAGGAGGCGATTGTCTGGAACGATTTGTCCTGCTGGATCCAGTTCCAGGACGCGGCCAACAGCTCCGACTGCATGTGCGCGTTCGCACGCTTCGTACCGGTTTTTGGCGCGAACGTGAGCTTCTGAGCAGTTGAGATCGTGCAGCTCGTGGTGCGCTGCGAGTCGCTGATCGTCGGGCCAGCGTCGTATACACTAACAAGTGAAAGACGCGGGTCTGTGGAGAGCACGTTGGCGAGATTAATGCGACGAGTATGCTCTCTGAGCTGCCACCTTCCACTACCAAGCATGGTCCTTTATGACCCGCGAGTCGTGTGGCAGGATCTGCAAGTGGCATAGAGATAATCATCCAACCGGCCGCTCTGAACTCATGACTGCATTATCCGGATTCTATGCGTTTATAGAATCCATTTCGGATACAAAACCAGTCCCCATTCGGACCATTATCCGGAAATATGCAATTGTGTAGGTTTTTTGGTGGGGAAAAAATAGCTGCTGGGAAAAATGGAGCAGCGGAAGAGACATTTTTATGAGCGGTTGCTGTCTAATCGGTCGCTGAGAATGCTGCTCGCTGTGCTGCTGCTATAAGACAACGCCGTCCAGTTCTTCCATACTACAACAGCGGGATCGCATCGTATCTCTCTCGCTCACTCGCTCACTCGGCTGCCTTCTCATCAGCTCTGCCTTCCTCTGCGTCTGTCACACAGGCAGCCTCTATCGCTCTCCAATCACTCACTACCAGGTCAAGATGCAACGCTTCTCGCAGTGGGTTTCGCTCGCAGCGGTCGCGGCGCTGGGCCTCATCTTCTCATTCGCCGCTGAGCCGACGCGCGCCGCTCCGCAGGTGACGTTTGCAGACCTCTCGATGAACGACCAGTTCAACCTCTTCGCGCCGATCACGTGCGACTCGAGCCCCGATGTCGTGGCGAAGTGGCTTGACGAGGTGGGCGAGATCATGGGTCGCGTCGCGATGGGAGGGGTCACGTCGTTGCCGGAGAACGCGTTGAAGGCCGTCGAGACGATCGCGAACGTGGTCGTGCCCACCGACAGCCTGCTGCAGAACAAGACCGTGCTGCGCAAGGTGCTGGCGATGACGCCGGCGATCTGGACGAGCGGCTACTGGTACGTGCCGATCGCGACGTGGAAGCCGCTCTTCCTGTCTGTGTGGACCAAGCCCGTGGCGTTCGCCAAGCGCGCGTGCGACCAGAAGAATGACCATGACGCGTGCGAACCGTACGACGCGGCGGTCAACGCGACGTCGCTCATGATTCGCTTTACCAAGGACAACTACTTTCTCAACGGCGAGAAGGACACGGGCGCCTTTGACAACCCGCTCAGCAGAGGCTACCTAGCGTTCCTGCCGGAGGTCGTCGAGAAGCTCTCCAAGGTGTCCGACTTATCGCTCTCGGAGAAGCAGCTGCGCGCGTACATGAACACGATCCCGTCCAAGCGCGACGGCATGGACACGTCCGTGGCGTTTCCGACGTTCGTGGACACGGCCAGATACAAGAACTCGGACGCCGCGGCGCTCAGGGCGTTCCTGTTGACGACGCCAAGCAGCGATAATGGCAATACCTATGCGAATGTGAACGGGACGCCAACGCAGAACTACTGACTAACGAGCATTTCATAGCAACCACGCGCAGTTCGCTTTTGTAATTGATTGACAAGCAAGCATGCGTGTGGATACGACTGATGGATTGCATTTGATTTTCATCAACAACAAATGACATTTGATTTTCATTATGAGACCTCTTTGTTTTCCAACGACATTGGGTCTGCTCTTGACACTTACATTAAGGTTCTCGCACTGCAAAACTACTTGGTGCGTGTTAAATAAGCGTCACAACTTGCGCAAATAAATATATCATCCCCAACTGCTTGCGGGCGGGCGGGCGTGGTGTAGCTTTGGCTCTTGGTATGTGGCTGGTATCAACCATTTCTCGGTGGAGTTTGCGCAGTGAACAAAAATCGGAAAATAAGATTACACGATCGCGTGTACGGAGTCGGCGTCGACAGAGCGCGTCGCAGGCGCCTCCTCCTTCTCCTCTTCCTCATCCTGGCTGCGCAGCTCGATGACGTTCTTGCGGTCCGAGGCGGTCGGCGTGTCCGGCATCGCCGCGTACGCCGTGCCGAACGAGCGCTCGGACGACGTGTCTTCGTTCACGCGGTCGTTGATCTCGACGATCTGGATGTCGAACGGTACGCCGCCCGAGTTCGAGGACGACGCGGACGAGCCGGGATAGTTTGGGTAGCTGTATCCCGCTGGAGCTGCTGTCGCTGCTGCGGATGCCACTGCGTCGTTGCTGCGGCTCTCGTACTGCAGCTGCTGGGCGTGCAGCTTCTGCAGCTTGTAGTTGAGGTCGTCCTGGCGACCGCATTTCTTGACGTCCTCGTGCCAGGACGCGAGGCGCAGCGCCATGCGCGCGCGGCGCGCTTGGTACATGCGGTAGGCGCCGGTGATACCCACAGGTCGCTGGGGCTCCTCGAGCTCCTGCAACATGCGCAGGTCGTGTTCGTCGTAGTGCACGCTCTGCCGGGAGAAGCACGAGGAGAACGAGCACGTGAAACACGACGACAGGCACGAGAGCGAGCAGCCGAGCGAGCGCATCTGCGCCTGGAAGGTGGCGCTGCGCGCCAGCATCATCACGAACGGCGTGACGCCGACCACGAGCAGCAACAGGAAGACGCAGTACTGCAGCAGCGTGCGCATGACGTCCCCTGTTTCGGCCATGCTGTGTGTGTGTCGTAGGGTGTGAGAGGGTGGTGGTGGTAATGGAGGTCCTTTGTGTCCTAGCGGAGGATTCTGTGAATGAAGGCTCTCCACCAGAGAGGGGAAGAGCGCGCGCGCGCGCCTTCACATCCACCACCACCACCCCAGGCTCACGAATTAATACAGTGGCCGCCGATACAAAAGGCGCGCGCGACCCTGCAGCCGTGCATTCAATGGAGCTCCTCATTTCCATCCGACATACTGTAGGTATCAGACGTGGCAAAGACGCGAGCTTTTCTGAGAAAACCCTATTCGCGCATTCCCGCGTACCCCACATCGGCCCATCCTCCTTGTTTTTGTGTCTGACCCATTAAACGCGGGATTTTGAACAAGCTTGAGTTGAGTATGGTTGGAGGTGTGACACGGGACGAAATGGTAGGTGGACGCGGGACGTCCGGGACGCTCGGGACGCCATCGCTCGCGATTTTTCTTCTCTCGTGGCCTGGCTATGCCCGCGTCACTGAGCACATCTGCCGTACCGTAAATTGAGCGTGCACCTGTTCTTCTTCTTTTTTCTGTTGCTGGAACTTCAATGGCAGATGAAAGAGATTTTCCAGTCACATTTATATTGGGATTTTACAAACAGGAAATGCAATAATGGTTCAAGTCGCCAGTCACACACATTTCAAGTGAGGGCTCGAAATTTGACGTGAGCGGTGAGTGAAGGGAGGGCCACTGTTGCAGCACCACGGACACGTGCGTCTGGCTGATTCTTCTACCAGCCGATATGTGATGACCAGATGCCTCAATTGCCGGCACCAGCACAAGGAGCGCGCGAGAGGATTTGTTTCGAGCCCAAGAGCCGTAAATGCCAGGATCGCATGGTGATGACGGCCGCCAAGTGTTTTTGCCAGTCCGATGGTCCCCGATCGATCGAGCGCTTCACATTAAAATTGTTTGATGTTGAGTGGGTGGGTGGACTGACCAAGTGACAAGCAAGCGAAGTTTTTTGGCGCGAGAGAAG
Source organism: Globisporangium lucens (assembly GCA_023336175.1). Taxonomy (NCBI): domain Eukaryota; phylum Oomycota; class Peronosporomycetes; order Pythiales; family Pythiaceae; genus Globisporangium; species Globisporangium lucens. Next base: position 5,865 of record JAADWN010001229.1, on the reverse strand, counting down.
CGCGCAAGTCGCTTTTTGCGTTCCAGCACGGGTTTCTATGTCTCCAAGCAACGAAAAGACGAACTGATAGTCGAACATGTCTCGTGCATGATGATGATTTTTTCGTCAAGAGAGAGCTATGAAGGTGTCAAGATGTCAAGATGAAGGCCATGACGGCCGTGTGTTGAAGTATCGTGCTCTTGCAAACTTGGAAGTATTGGATAAACATTGGAGTAACGAGAGAGCGTGATGCAATTCTTTTGGTGTGCGTTCGTTTTGACCGAGGAAGCTGAACTTGAACATGTGTGTGAGAAAGCAGCAGGTTTGTTCCTGCGGGCACCTCACGTAGGAAGGTAAATCCCAAAAGGTGGACCTTTTTGATGCCATCTGGTCAGAACATGGACCTTGCGCAAACCGTGGACCATGAACCTTTGAACATTAGTGTGGTGTACATGGAAAACGTTGCTCAGTTGTAGATAGTGTACAACCACACCAATCCAGCTTGTATATAAAAACTTTCATTGGGCCAAACTTCCAAAACCGAAGTGGTTTCGCGAAAATGGTAGATCAATTATTTTAGCATTGCGGTGTGGCAATGTCGTCCTATTCGAAATTGATGGTGGCGCTTGCATTTGGTTCGAGTAAATAAAAGCAATCAGTGGAGATTTCGCGTCCAAGGCCCGACGCGGTGATGAGTATGACTGATTCGGTAAGTTTTCGAACGTGGACCGTGGATCGTACCTTACACACTACATACGTACTTGAACCATGACTCTGAACAATATCAAAATGCGTGATGTGTAGGCAGAGTCGGAGAGAGCTACGATTAACTTGCTCAAGTACCATGGAACGTCAGAGCTGAAGCTTGGGCAGACGTTCGTCTCAATGGCTAGCGCGACGCATTTTCTTCAGGATTGGAGTTTCAACGAGGGCAAGAGAGTGTGTAAAGCGAAAAACGGAGGAGACAAAATGGCGCGCTACGTCTGCGCTGATCCGTTGTGTCCCTGGGAAGCAAAGGTGTACCGACGAACTCTAACGAACAAGTCAACCGAATTTTACGCCTCGTCCCTGCGCACATCGCATGTCGCTCTCTGTACCTCGTTTGCAAAGCCAAGCGAGCGTCAGCTAAAGTGCCTCGACACATTTGTCGTTGCTGTTGCTGCAAACAAGAATGCGTCGTTCAAGAGTCTTGCGCACCTGATGCAGCGGAGAGATCGCACAAAAGTACAAACACAACGAAGCACCGTTCAAAGAGCTAAAGCTGGCGTGCTCGATGTTGACAACTCCGGTTGGAGCTGCTCATTCTCCCTTGTCGCCCCCTACTCAAAGTGTTCTGAGAACTGAACCTCGGCTCGCACGTCAGTGTCGACGTTGACATCACAAGTCGGCCCATGCGAGCGTTTGTGGTGGTAGGAGCGTCCGTCCGCAGTATTTAGCACAACATTCGCCTCATGGGGTTCGGCGGAACCCACTCAATTCACGAGCACTACAAGAGGGCCGTTCTGACACTCATCGGGCGCGACGGCAATAGCAACAACCTCACTATTGCTTTCGCCATCGTTCACTCGGAGAACGAAGACAATATTCGCTGGTTCTTCCTTCACTGCGTCAAAGCCGGCATTTTATTTGATCGTGTCCCCTCTTCTGCGACCGCGGCCGTATCATTGGAGCGTCGAAGAAACTGTTCGCAGAACACGGCATCCGGCTTATCACAAAGTTCTGCACCATTCACATTTTGTGGGATCTGAAAAGCCAGTTTGAATTCAGTGGACAAACGTTCGAGAATTTCATCTGGGACGTCCAAACAGCTGCTACACGGATCAAGTATGTCGAAGATGTGGCTCGCGTTAGTGAACAGTACGGAATCAACTGTGCGGCTTACATTCAGCGGGTCGATCCAATCCATTGGATCGTGTTCGCAAACAGGAAGCAGAGAGCTGCAGCCAACCACGACCGATTTGATGCAGCCAACCACGGACAATTCGCGACTGCCCCACTGTTTGAATGGCGCAGCACAAATTTTGTTGAAAGTGACAACAACACATCGCTGACAAGCGAGCTGAGGGATTCGCCTCCTTACGGCATGCTGAATGCGACAATGGTGGGATCAATGGCGGCGTTGCGAAAGCGAAACAAGTGGCTGGTGAAGTAGGGCTCGATGGGTAAGGCCCTGACTCCATATGCAGAGAGCCTGTGGATCGACTAGAAGGATCTTGCGGGCGAGTATACAGTCACAAGCAGCTCCAGCTCTGTTTATTTCGTCGCACGACAAGCGGTGTTGTAATGGGGCGCTGTACCACGGCAGTCTCCAAAACACAGCACACACTCTTGGCACGTACGAAGAAGCGCTCTCCCGACTTGGAGGGAGGAAGGACGACTTGAGGACTTGAGGGTAAATTTGCAACTGAATTGAAAAGCTGTTATGGTCCCTGTCGCTACTCCTAATTAGCCTCAAGGGCTCCTCGAGGTTTTATGAATAAAATCTACCGATGCAGAAGTAAGCCTACTAAACTGATATACAAAACCTTGGGTACACTGTGAGGTTTAACCCATAGGACCTTGAACTTGGTCCTGTGGAAAATTCCCTGCGAAGTGATTGGCTCGCGCTATCACTTCAAGCCGCAGTGACGCGTCATCTGCGTCATCACCGAAATTCCCCAAGCAAGAACCATCATTCTGTACTTGATTAGTACATGAGTGCCATCACTCTGCACTGATTAGTACATGTGGAGAACATTCCGCACTGAATAATACAGAGAACCTTCGTTACGTCATCAGACGACGTCACACGTGGATGCAGGGACTTGTTGTACCGTAATCCCTTTGCCCATTGCCTCTGCAATGCACGCTGAAGGTGGTGTGTGGCACACTAGATCTGAGAACAGATCCACCTTCATGTAATGGCTAGTTTAGCCCATTACACTCCATCGTTAATAGACAGAACAAACATATGCCCACTGTTTGCAGAAGAGACCCCACAAATGTACACACCTGGGGTTAGGCATAGTTTCACTAAGTCAATCTTTCCCGAAAGTGCCTCCCTAATCCGATTTACTTTCTTTTTGCTATGTCCAAACGTGATACGTTTACCTTCCATTTTTTGAAAGACGTTGGCGAACTGGACCAGCTTGGTCAACTGTTCCCACGTGACACCATCTTCTTTTGTGGAGCTGTGCTTTCTCCAATATTGCTCGAGCCTCTGTTCCGGCAGGTATTCGTCGATCTCGAGCATTTTAGCAACGGTTCGGAGGCTCTGAACGTAGCAAAGTTGGTCCTCATCTGTGGTGGACGTGCGTGGAGCCTAAAGCAAAAAGGGTGTGTTAGTAAATACACAGAGACACGAGGATAAAGAGAGAAAATAGGCACACTTTCTTGATTTTCTTGAAGTCGGCCAGGGTTTGCTCGCACTCTCCTTCCTCCGCACCTTCTTGCCACGTCTTGAATTCGTTCACGTAGTCGACCATGTCGTGGAACACATCCTTCATGAGCTCGGTGCGCAGCTCCCACATGTCATTTCTCGGGTCCTTGAACCCCCACCGCTTGACGCGGTAGCGAAATGGCTCTTCTATTTCACGATCCACGATGTCAAACACGAAGTAGTTGTTGGGAGCCGGTCCACAGTACACGGCGTTGGTGGTGCTTGCTCGGCGGGGGTTTCGTCGAGCTGAGACGGGCGTTGGGCGGATGTTTGGGCGGTTGATTGGGCCATGGCAAAAGGAGGATGAAACAGGAAAACTTATTCGTTGCGAATTTCTCTGTTGACAAGCAGTTGGTTATGAGCGCAGACGGATTTTTGCAAGTGTGTACATAAATCAATAATATCCGGAGACGATCTGAATTTTTGTTTACGCGTGCAGTTATCGTTCTGAATATAATTCTGGGTCTTTTGGGCCGATCTGAATTTGAACAGGCTTTTGCCAGCGCTCACAAATTACACTCCGGATGTATTATCCGACCGAGATGGCCACTAGTTGACAGTCGTAGGCAGTAGCAAATATTTCCTGTTCTCATCTCCTATTTGGCACTGCTTTCCGCACATTTTGACCGTGTACGGCACAAGCTTTGTATTTAGGCATTTTTTCAAATCACATCTGAGCTTTGCTCTGGGTCGTACCACGTCGCAGCCGATCGGTACTGGAATATTTTAGTGCCTTTTGCCGCCGACAGCCGCGAGATGGTTAGTTCAGTGCATTCAATAGTTTTTCTGCAGGCCTGAACATCTGTATATCGATCTCAAAGATTATAAATGTGACGGTGAAACGTGTTTATATGTGAGTTTAGCCAAGGAAGAAAACAGCGGATGGAGATCCCTCCAAAGGGTACAGAGCTTAGACTTTTCATATTGGATTTAATTTGCCTCACCGTCTCACTCGGATCCTTCATATATCCACAGAAAGCGCAGACGACCTTCTACACTTGAAGAGGTCGAAGCGAGATACAAAACACCGGACGACGAGGAGCCAAACGATCGTAAGAAGAGATTGGTGAATCGGCGCGCAGCTATATCGCGTTTCAAGGCACGTGAGAAGGCGAAGCAAGACACGTTGGAGCAGCGTGTGGTCACGGACAGTGCTACGCGATCAACTGACGGACACCCTGACGAAGGCAAGACCAAAGAAGACGATCCTGAGGAGTTTATTCAGCGCGTTGCCGGACGAACCCACGAGCAGTCCTGTGAGCGATCCTCCGACCCGGACGTGGCCCAATTCGCAGCCATCCAGCGTGAAGATGACCTGATGCGTCGTCGAGAGAAAGGAAAGATTGGAAAGCAAGGCAGAGACAGCATCTTGGAGAACAAGAGCGTGCGCGTCTACAAGCACTTGGCACGAGCAGACGTGCACTTGCTCGCGATCAGCTTGAAGATGGAGAGCGCGTACGTCTTCGAGAAATAAACGCCAGTCAGTGTACGATAGCGCGCGGCCAGCTTGGAAACGAAGTTGAAGCAATGCGAAGACGCAACTCCCTGCAACAATTCAGACCCAATCTTCGATCGCTGGCTTTGATGGCGGTTCGATCGCTCAGGGACTTTGACGAAGCGACCGTGATCCGTCATGATGTCGGGATGATGAGCACAGTGAGCGAGCGCTGCGACGCTATCCGCTGAGAAAAGGCGAGTCTGAACGCGTGCTGCTTGAAGGGCAAAGTTTACTTAGCCCCGTTTAGTGGCCCGCCTCAAGATAGTCAAGCCCTCTTTCGTCAGCGGCAGTTCCTCGATCGAGTTCGAAGCTACAACAGTGTCTTCGCGTTTACGTCGACGGGTGCCAACATCGACCGAACTCTGGCGAACGCTCAGCAGGGCGTGTAGACATTCGGGTTCAAGGCACGATCAGTCACAGAATTGGCTCAATGCTCCCAGGGGGTAGTCGCCCAGCGTTTCCTCAAAATTACATGTTTGATGGGGACATGGAAAACCAAGTGAATGCATGCTGTTCGATCATGGAAGGACTTGACCGCGAAATTGTCTCAACTATCCAGCGGGTTTAGGTGAAGAACAACCCATTCGTGCAACAGTTTTTGACTGCAGCTGAGTATGCCAAAGACGAGGAGGTGTTGTTGGTGCGGCTCGCAATCCATGAGGCTCCAGGGACCGACTTGCGAAGAAACAATCGGCCGATAACCAGCGAAGTGGCTGCAATTATCTTGGATGATCATGATACAGCTGAGAGAGACATTGCGCTACATCGGCGTGGCTCTGGACTCCAGCGAATCTCCGACATGCATCCAGCCTACGATCCGCTCCACTTTCCCCTGCTGTTTGTGTATGGTGAACACAGGTGGTCTGAGAGAGTTCGCTACGCACGTGGCACTGCTCGGTACAACAACACGAAGGTGTCAATCAAGGAGTTCGTGGGGTATCGGCTGCACATCAAGAAAACGGGATTCAAC
>JAADWN010001228.1:0-11200 GCA_023336175.1 Globisporangium lucens | reverse complement strand
TGAGCGCGGCGTGAGCACCATGAAGTGGCCGGCGCTCTCTCTAGACCCGATTGAGAACATGTGGGGAATGCTCGCGCGCCGTGTGTACGAAGGTGGGAAGCAGTTCATGACGAAGACCGACCTCCAAAACACGATCTTCCGGGCTTGGGACGAAATCTCCCCCGAGTACACTGATAGACTGATTAAATCGATGAATAACAGATGCACAGCGGTTCTCGAGTGCAAGGGAAGTAAGACACCGTATTAGCAACCACTAAATCGCTCTTAAGATCAATCAATATCAATGTTACCAGCTCGGTCTTATACTTATTTCCACCCACAAATAGCGTTATTTTCTGTCACGCTGTCAATTTTCATTGTTAGAGGCCGGAACGCGCGCTACAAGGGGGACTTCGGTGGCGGAGTGGAGTGTCCAGTTTTCAGCTCCATCAACTTTTGCGCTCTCAGCGCTCGCGTTCGCGGTAGTCTTATATTTATTGCCAGCACTGTACGATGCTATAAATTGTATCAGTAGTAGTAGCTCTTTATGTTGTAATAGTAGTAGTTGTTGTCGTTGTAGTAGTAGTTGTTGTTGTTTTGTATTGCTGCTTTTACTTAGTACTTGCGTTAATACTTCAATGAATCGGATACACTTGGGAGGTTTATCTCATTCTGGATTTTGGATATTTGTTTCAAAAAATCCTGGAATCCAGGATTTTATAAATTTCTATATCTTTTTGTCATTTTCGGAAGATGTCGTTCTTGCTGGGCGACGATTATGGCTCCAGCAGCAGTGATGATGAGGAGGGGAGCGAGCACGAGCACGAGCTCGACGCCGCGCTTCCGCCCTCAGAGTCTAAGCAGAGTGTTGGCGGCGCGGCACCCGCGCTGCTCCCGTCTGCAGACAGCGTGCTGGCCGATGTGAGCGCGTCCTCCGCGTCGTTTCTAGCGCCAAAGAACTCCCAGTCGGCCGCCGCAGCCATCGTCGAGATCGACATCTTCAAGGAGAACGAGCGCGCGAAGGCGCTCCAAGTGGCCGCGCGAGTGGCCGAGCGACAAAGCCGCAGAAACGGATCCGCGCCGCCGACAGAGGTGGTGAGGAAGAGGCCGCGCGCGGCGATCGATGCGGACGAGAAGGTGGCGCCCGCCAAGAAGGAGAAGAAGGACGCCAAGGAGCGCGTCAAGGCGCAGCGCACGAAGGGCCAGGCGGGAATCGGCAGCAACTTCCGCTCCTGGAAGTCCGAGACCGAGATGTCCATGCGTCAGCAGTTTGACTAAAAAACAAGGCAGAGGTGGTCAAGTAAACAAGCGAGTTTAACATTGAGATTGGCGGGTGGGGATAGTTCTTACTGGTTTCATATTATTATTGTGTGCTTTGATAGAGAAAAGGGGTGCCACCTAGAGCGCTACGTAGGCTGCGAATGTCGCGAGCACCGCGACGCTCGCGCTGGTGAGGACGGAGGACACGGCGCCGCTGGTGGTCGGCGATGGGGTCGGCGTGGGGGTCGGACTCATAGTCGCGACGTCCGCGTCCGCGCTCGCAGACTTCGCGCCCGCGGCCGGCTTCGGGGTCGTCTGCGTTTCGATTTCGAGGCTCGATCCAGAGGACGAAGAGGCCAGCGACTTGCTCGCGCTCCCCAAGAGAGACGCCTCTGCCGCGACCGTGTCGTCCGTGGTAGGGGCGGGGGTTTCTTCCACCGCAGCAGAGGAGTCGGTGCTGTTGGCGCCAGGCGCGAGCGTGGCCGGGATCTCCTTGAGCTCGGCAATGCCGCACTCGGTGAAGACGCTGACGACCGCGTCCTTGAACGAGAGCGCGGAGCCGTCGAGCACGAGGTTGCAGCGCGGCAGGCTCAGGTCTCCCAGGCGCTTGACGAGGTCCGTGCACTTGCAGACCGCCTGGCGCTGGGAGCTAGTCGGCAGCGTGTTGCTCGTGAGGTCGTACGTGGAGCTCGTGGAGCAGCTCTTGAGCTCGTTCGTGAGTCCGCCAAAGACCGACTGGCGTTCGCCCTCCGTGCACGTCTTGTACCTGGCGGCGGCGTCCGCGGTCAGCGCGAGCGTGGCCGTGATAGCGATCGTGGTCAGGACCTTCATGCCTTGTAGTTGAGAATGTTGAGTGGCTGAGTGGTTGGCTGGTATCTGGCGTCTTGGAGGCAGATTCGAGAATGAGCTCTTGGTTCTGCGACCGCTGCTGTTGGTTTGGCGCTGTGGGTGTGAAGTACCGTGAGTGATGAAGGAAGGGATCCGCACTTCAAAATTACAAGCGCTTGTCACAGTCCCACTCTGGTGGTCATCAGCTGAACTCAGTGTGCTCAGCATTGCTAACTGGTTGTATGAGGTTCAGTATACTCCATACTGAACCCCATACAAAACACGACACAAATCGGACGCCTGTATTTTTGGGCCTCTATCGCCAGCATTCAGCTGGCAGGTCTCCGCGGTGCAGGCTCACCGATAACTACTGAACTATCTGTCTATCCTACCAGTCGACTATCCTCTTGATGAAGATGTTCTTGGCTGCGGGGATGTCTCGATCGTGAGTGAAGTGACACGAACTGCAGTTGTAGCTTGCGCCGCACTCCAGCAGCAGCAGGCTGAAGCGCGTCTGTTACCACACTCTGCTTGTACGTTCGAGCCATCTCAGACACGCTGAGGTCCCAGGTGCGGCGTCGGCAATGCGTTCTTGTAAACGTGCAGCCACCAGGATCGACTTCCTGCCGCAAATGTTGGGTCACAGACGCTTGCTCATAGACGCTTGGTCCATGGTTCTCACTCGCGGCTCGACCATCTTCCGGGGTGCGACTGAGGGTACAGAGTAGCTCCATTTGCTTGCTGACGGGAAGCGCGCGTTTCCAGACGACCAGCTCGCGTTCCAGAACCTCAGAGAGCGGTTGGCCTCGCTCTCCGGCCCGCCTTCTTGACCACTCGTGCTCTCGAGATCCAAATTGGTTGTGAGCTGTCTTACCAAGCAGAACACGGGGAACTTTCTTGTTGAACTCAATAAAGATTTTAAAGCTTATTAAAGGATCAGTTTCATCAGTCTCCTCATCAGTCACTTTTAGCACTTACCCTGTCATATTTCTCTTTCTCTTCCTGTTTATCTGTATGTAAATACGCTCCTGCACGGTCGCTTTCTTGTCTCCACGCTGTCGTTTTCCCTTAGTGGTTGCCGGCGACCGAGTCGATGAGGATCGGGTAGCCCGAGTCGAGCGGGATGTGCGGGTTGCGGAACGACTGGCAAATCGCCGAGATGTCGGTCTGCGGGTCCAGAAAGTCCGTGAGGAACATCAGCAGCTGGAAGTCGCTGATGCGCTTGATGTACTCCTCGCCCTTGTACTTCTGCAGCTGCTCCTTGAGCGCCGCGCGCGAGCGGAAGTTGCCCTCGCGGTTGAGCTTGGGGAAGTCGCACTTCATCTCCGACTCGTGGGTCACCACGGGCACGACGCACAGAAAAAAATTGTTGTCCACCTCCTTGGCCAGTTTCGCCTCCACGAGCGCCGTGAACGTGTCCAGGATGCCGCAGCTCTTCGGGTCCTCCTCGTGCTCCACGAGCGCGCCGACGCTGAACATCTCGACGCACTGGTCGCTCACCTGGAAAGAGCCCAGGGAACACTAAGTCATGGCAGTCATCAAGCAATCGAGTTCCTGCCTTGCAAGGAAAGAATCCGTCGTGCGCTGTGCAAATATTTAATGTGTGGCGTCCAAGTCACATGGATTCGTAGCTTTAGTCAAATTTCAATCAAGCAGTCCCACAGACGCGCTTCAGCCTGCTGCTGCTGGAGTGCGACGCAAGCTACAACTGCAGTTCGTGTCACTTCACTCACGATCGAGACATCCCCGCAGCCAAGAACATCTTCATCAAGAGTGTTAGTCTACTGGTAGGATAGATAAATAGTTCAGCAGTAATCGATGTGCCTGCACCGCGGAGACCTGCCAGCCTCGTGCTGGCGATAGAGGCCCAACAATACAGGCGTGGTCCATAAAAGTGGAAACCTGCTGCTGCATACCAAGTGCGTCTTCGACGCTCTGTTGATCTTCCTCGGCGGTCATACCTCGGTTGGCGACTCTTGTGTGTGAAAGCAAAAGCGCGGAAAGAGGCGCTGCAACCCCGCGTTATCGGAAGGTTTTCACTCTGAATAGAGCATCCCTATATGCATCCAGGATGATCACCTTGAGCGTACAGAACATCGCCCATTTCATTCCAACAAAATATGCCGGTATGTTTGCTGTTTTGTGCATCAGGCAACAACGGCTGATCTCATATATAATTTGCAGCATGACCGTCACAGCATAGCTTTGGAGAACGAATTTTGCCCCAACAAGAAGGTTGAATACATCATCCACAACTGCGGTGGAATATGGCATCATTCCTTATGAACGATGAACGGTAGTTCTGGTTGGTGGTCTCAGTAACTGTGCATTATCGAATGCACAGTCACACAAACTAACTGAAATTGATGCATTTGTTCGCTAGATTTAGAAGGATATTGCTGGCGTAGGATTTTGCATACTAGTATTTCCCTTCAATAGTTTTAGGGTTGGATATACTAGAGATTTGTAAGACAAATTTATCAAAAATGACCAGAGAAGGCACCAAATATGATGTTTCGCAGTTATCAATTATGGCCCATTCATTTACATAAGAACGGAGTCGGTGGGTCCATACACTATCATATACAGCAGGATATCATGTTTATCAGGTATCATATTTGCAAGGTTTATCTGCATGTGCTCGCTCGCTCCCCATTTGCTGAAATCCGAGTCAGATGCAGATGTCACTCGCCAGCAGCTCCATGTGCTCGCCGCCGTCTGTGCGCCGCTGCCGCTGCCTGCGGTTCGCGCTCGCGCTCTTCCTGCTGAGCGCGCACCTTGTCTTCGCTACAGGCGCTGAAGAAGCTGCCGCTGCTGCCGCCGCCGCTACTGCTGATAATACTGCGACACCCGTCCCGTCCGTGGCACCGCGAAGTGAGATCTGCCCGCGCGACGCGGATGCCTCGGGGGCGGCGCTCAGCCTCATCAAAGTCACGCCGGAGAAGCGGCCACAGCCAACAACAACCAAGAACGGCAAAGATGCATCGTCGTCGTCCTCCTACCCGCGCGTCCTCTGCTTCGTGAACACCATCTCGGTGCACCACGCGACGCGCGCGCAGGCCGTGGCGGACACGTGGGGACAGCGCTGCGACAAGCTGCTCTTCTTCAGCAACGCGAGCGCGAGCATCTCGGTGGGCAGTGAGGCGCAGGGCACACGGCGCAGCTTCGAGGTCGTGCAGCTGGACGTGGTCGCGGACCACAACCACCTGTGGCAGAAGCACAAGGCGACGCTCAAGTACGTCTACGAGCACTTTCGCCACGACTTTGACTGGTTCTACAAGGCGGACGACGACGCGTACGTGATCGTGGAGAACCTGCGGCAGTACCTGCTGCGACCGGAGATCCTCCACAACTTTAAGAAAGAGCCCATGCAGATGGGGCACCGCTTCAACTTGACGCAGGAGCTCGTGAGCTACTACATTGTGGACGACGCGCTGGAGAACGCGTGGCGCAAGCACTGGGACCGCTGGGTATTCAACTCGGGCGGCCCCGGGTACGCCATGAACCGCAAGTACCTGGACAAGATCGTGTCCATCCTGCCGGACAAGAAGTGCCTCTCGGACGCGTACAGCGAGATGCTCCCCGACGACGCGTCCATCTCGTTCTGCATGATGTGGCACGGCGTGTACCCGTGGGACACGCGCGACCAGCGCGGCCGCGAGCGCTGGCACGCCGACAAGCCCAAGGGCGTCTACTACACGAACCCGGACGACCCCGAGTACTGGTACGTGCAGTACCACTCGATGATCGGCGGCGTGCGCTGGAAGAAGGAGTCGTGCGCGCCGGACTCGGTCGCGTTCCACTACATCAGCCCGCCGCTCATGTACCACCTGGAGCGCCAGCTCTACCTCTGCCGTCAGGGCGATGACGTGCAGACCGTCGCCGACTTCAACGCCAAGTACGCGCTCGCGATCAGCGACAAGGCCATGGTCTACCAGTACGTACCGCCCAAGTGAATAAGCCCAGCGGAGGTCAGAGAGATAGAAGGGATAGTAGTAATACGTGGGATCTTTCTATTGTGGCTTTTAGATTTATGGCATGGCTGTCCGCGTGTTGTTTGTTGTTTGTGTGGGATCTTTAAATTGGTTGAAACGCGTATTACTACTGGAAGTGGGGGTGGCTGGCTATACGTTAAACTGTTTCAGTGTGGGGGTCTCTCTCTCTCTCTCTCTCTCTCTCTTTACTACCTTATCAATCTTCTTCACTCACTCGCTCGTTCCGCGTTCACAAGCTCCCCCCCTCTGTCACAGTCCAAAGAGCGCGCCAGCATCCAGGTCGGCGTTGTGGGTCTCGTACAACTTGGCGGCGGCTTCGTACTCCTTCGCCTGGATCACGAGCTTCTCCGGCAGGTCCTGGATCTGTTTCTTGCTGTCCCCGGCTGCTGTTGCTGCTGTCCCCAGCGGCGAGCCACTGCCGCCCGCTGCCAGCGCCTTCTGCTGGCGGATCGCGAGCATCGGCACTTCGAGGAACTCCTTGAACGCGTTCTTCTGGGTCTTCATGCTGTGCTTCTCGCGCAAGAACACGTCTAGCGCCTCCACCTGAGCCAGTGTCACGTCCGACAGCGAGAACAGGATCTCGCGCGGCAGCATGCACAAACTGGACGCCGGTCGCAGCGGCTGGTTGCAAGGGTCGATGCCCTTGCACTCGTCCACAGGTACGAGCCCGAGGCTCAGACGGCAATAGATGTTGCGCGCCAGGTTGATCAGCTCCCACTTGAGTCCGTCCTCCTTCACGTGGCCCACGTGCTCGTGCAGCAGCGCCTCGAGCGATGCCGAGAACACCTCGCGGCCGAGCAGTTGGTTGAACTTTGGGTCGCTGTGCAGAGTGTTGACGAGCTTCTCGCCCAGTAATGCGGCCTTGCGACAACTCAACGTGTCTTTCCAGCCGATGATCTGCACCAGGAGCGCGCCGACCAAGAACGGCAGCGAGTTGGACTGGAGCAAGATGAAGTCGCGCTGGTACTCGTCTTCCGGGTTCATCACGTGCTTCGGGTTGTCCGTGTCGCCGCCCACGACGGTCTTGGCGTCGATCGCGAACTCGAGAAACTCCATCAGCTGGCGCGCCAGGTCCATCAGCATCTTCTCCTGCGCCACGTCGTGCTTGGCTTCTTCCACGCCGACAATCAGCACCGACCACGGCGTCTTCTTCGTCTTGCTGTTGAGCGCCAGATCCACGTCGGTCAGCGACGACGCCTTCACAAAGCAGCTCGAGAAACGCTGCACCAAGTGGCCGAAAATGTGCGACAGCACGGGGTCCAGCAGCGACGGGTACAGCTCCTGCGGACACGCCTTGAGGAACGGCAGAAACACGTACGCGAGCTCGTTCTTCAAGTGGCGGTGCTCCATCACCTCCACGTTGCTCAGGATGCTGTTCTGGAAGAACGACATCGCCTGCGGGTTGCTGTAGAAGCTCTTCTGCCCCAACGCCAGCCCCACGACGTGGTACGTCACGTCGCGGATGTTCTTGTGCCACTTGGACCATTTCGACTCGGCCGGCAGCTTCGCGACCTCTTCTTCCTCCAGCTGGTGCTTTCCGCCCAGCAGCTGCGCGATCTCGTCCACCGACAATGACAGGAGCCAGCACGCCGTCGAGGTCTTCAACACAGCGTCCTTGATCACCGGCTCGTAGAGCGCATGCATCGAGCGCATCAACGCCATCAAGTTCGGCAGCAAGTGCGGCCACGTCATGTCAAACGACTCGGGTCCCGCGCGCTTGGCGATGCCGTAGAGCGTCGTGAGCGTCTTCACCACTTTGAACAGTAGCTTGCGCGTCTCTGGGTCGCTCGCGGCGGTCTCAATCGCAGACACGATGTTCTCTGGGGAGCTCACAAGCGCCGTCATCTCCGGTGCCATCCATCGCGACAGAGGCTCTTGGACGATCTGCTGGACAAACTGCGCGCGCTCGTCCGCGTTCTCCATCGAGTTGGAGACCAACACGAGCATTTCGTAGAGCAGCACGCCCTCGGAATCCAACACGCGGTCGGCGGCGAACAACTCTTGCACTTTGGTGCAGAGCACGGGAAGCACCGGCAAGATGTGCGCTGGGATCGCCTGGCAAATCGAGACGAGCGACGCGAGTGCGCGACGGCGAACGACAATCGTGTCGTTGCTCATGTGGCCGTGCACGTCTTCACCTGGGAGCAAGAAGTTGATGTTACCAAAGAGAATCTCAAACACGTTGGTGAGCACATTGCCATCGAGCACATAGTACTTGGAGAACGCAGACAAGACAAACATCTGGCGGAACTTGAGCAGTGGGTCCTGGCTCTCGAACGCGAGGATGCGCTCGAGAAGCGCGTGCAGAATCTGCTGGTTCGCCGGGTTCTCCAGCGCCGACTGCGGCAGCTGCTTCACGACGCAGTCAATGAGCGATGAGATGCCCTCATGGTACAGGAACTCGGTGCTCAGCTCTGTGCAAAGTCCTCGGTCCGCGCTCAAGTGGTCGGACCCCGCAGTGTACTGCGTCAGCACAAACGTCGCGCGCTCGAGCAGCATCTGCAGCGCGACCATCGGGTTCAACTGCACCAGCACGCGGACGAGCGCGTACAGACGACCTCGGAAGTTGCCGAAGAACGCCATGTACTCGTGGTGGTCGTCAAACTCCTCTGCGCTTGTCAGGCACACGATGTTCTCGCCGTCGCCGCGGTCCGGGGAGCCCAGCTTGAAGTATTTCTCGAACGAAACTTGACGCAACTTGGCCAGGATCTCACCGATGTACGCCTCGCCCTGTTTCAGGATCGTCTTGTTCTTGAGCACGTTGAGCCAGAGTACAATCTGCGCTTCAGTGATGATTAGACTCGGATGCGCAAACAGACGGCAGAGGTTCTGCAGGATCGCGTGCAGCAGCGCCATCTCCTGCTGCTGCGGCGAGTCGAGCAGCAGCGTGTCCAGCTGGTTCGTGCCCCACGTGACCAGGATGTCGTTGACTTTGCGGTGGAAGCGCAGGTTCGCTTCGAGGTCCGAGACCAGGTCCTCCAGGTCCAGCGTGCTGACCTTCTCGACGATCAGGCTCGTGCTCTGAAGCATGATCTTGCGGTTCTCCTTGCCGAAGCTGCGCGACATGTACACTTCGAGGCACTCGGCCGCGGCGATGCGGAACTCGGCGTCCCCTAACAGCAGCACGGCGACGTAGATGAAGTTGGTGGCGGCCTCTACGGGCTTTTCGATCGGCAGCCAGTCGAGAAACTCCTTGAGCATCTGCAGCGCGGCGTGGATGAGCTTCTTGCTGCTCTGCTTCTCGACGGCCGACGCTGCAGGCGACTGGTACTGCGCGTACTGCTTCTCAAGCTCCTGGTACATGACGGGGAACAGCTGCGGCAGACACGCGTTCAGGCCCTGCAAGATGTCCTTTCGGCGCGCCGGCGGAATCGACGTGTTGAAGTTGCTGCTCACGCAGTCCTCGGCGAGCGAGCGCAGGATCATGAGCACGAGCTCGACCTGCCTCGCGCTGCCGGTCTGCCAGATCTGCAGGATCTCGGGCAGGAACTCGGGCCAGCGCTGCGGGAACTGGCGCTTCGCGATCGCCGCGATGAGCGCCACTTTCTTCTCCTTGAGGAACACCGGCTCTTCGTCTGTAGACGCCCCGCCACACAGCAAGAGGTCGACGAGCTCCGTGCGCAGCACCGCCTGCTCCGGCACGGGCAGCGCGCTCCACTTGGTCAGCACGTAGTGCTCCAGCACGTGCAGCGCAAAGTGCTGGCGCGTGTGCGCCTGCAGCGGCGACGGCGCGGAGCCCGCAGCGCCGCCGAGCGTCGGGTTCTTATAGATCGCGACCGAGTAGAGCGCGCAGTCGGGGCGGTTCTTGAACTCCTCGCAGAACGCGTAGGCGGCCTTGCGCTCCGCGGGCACCGCCAGCGGCGAGTGTGACACCTCCACGGCCAGCAGCACCTGCTGGTAGAGCTGCTCGTCCATCGCGCTGCTTCTTGCTTCTTGGCCTTATGGCGAGTGCGTGTGCGTGTGAGGGACAGACCAATCACCGATCGATTGACGAAGTGGCGGCTCTTCTCGCGAAGATGGCGGAATGAATGAAATGAATGAATGGCGCGATTTTTGGGAGCTAAAATCGCTTAGCCGGAACTAGGGTCTTCTTGATTAAGCGGTTCTGCTTTAGCGAGTTTCTCGACTTTTCCTAAAAGAGCTTGTACATAAATCTTCACGAATGTATGTACTTGTCAGAAGCTATTTTAAAACTGGATAGGGAAGAGATTTTTTCATTGTATTGGATTTTCCTATTGTTCGTTTTTTATGTCAGTAAGAATCTGTATTTTACATTTTATATACATCGTTGGACATTAAAATCTAAAAAAGACTCTTATCGGCTTGAAAAAACGAACAATAGGAAAATCGATACAAATACTTGTGAGGATATTGTGTGCGAAACAGTACATTTTTCAAAAAGTACGAAAAATACGACATTTTGTTTGTTTTTTCTGCGAGTTTCAGCAAATAATCCGCGAAAATAGGCTCGCCCACCAGCTCAGTCTGTCGTCATCGTGTCAACGAGCACGATATTGGTTATTAGCTAGCTCGCCAAGGAATGCGAGCAACAGTATTGTGGGGGCTTGGACGCGACCCTATTTTCCTTTCTGAAAGCATTTCGAGTCTCAGCGACCGACTTCGTAGTACAGCTGTTCACGATGTGCAGAGTTCTACAATATTCCATTTCGTCATCTGTGTGCTTTCAAGCTCACGTTAAACAACACATCGGTTCGTTGAGTGGGCTCAGATCTGTGACTGAGCTCGTGATGGGTACATTTCAACTGGGCTCAACACACCTGTCCGATTCTGAAACGAGTTGCCGTAGGGATCCAACTGACGCTCTCTCGACACACGCGAGTCCGCAATTCTCTCCCATGTCAGATCGCTTCAGAGTCAGCCTTCGCTGTCTGCTCACCTCATGCTCATGCCATGGGCGTCAACTTGCGTCAACTTTGAACCAAGCCCAAGCCCAAGCTTTGTGGTCTTTCTAGTTTTCCTTCGACAATTTGGAATCTCAGTACAGTCCTCCCTCCCATTATGATACATGAAAAATCGTCCACAAAATATCTATTCATAGAGGATATTGAGAGTTTGCAGGTATAAAAAAAGGAGATAATATGAGAGTTGAACCGCTCTGAAACGAATCCAATTTTGAT
>JAADWN010001227.1:0-11201 GCA_023336175.1 Globisporangium lucens | reverse complement strand
AGCGCAGAATGAAGTGCAACTTGTTTCAACAGATTTGTTTAAATGTGCATTTGCTCCAGAGTGATGGTAAAAGTGATTGAATCAAATTCGAAAGGGTATTTGTTGATGACGATGTAACATAATGGGAGGGAGGACTGTATATGGAATAAACAATACCTGTGTCAAAAGGAATACTGTAGATCAAAGAAAGCCTCAACGCTCACTGACAACCCCAGCAGCTCTTTTCTGGCGTGAATCTGTTGTATCCTCTTGATCGCAAACTCGCTCGCCCCAACCTGTGACAGCATCCTGTGTTCCGACGATTCCCAGTGCCTCTCTCTGGTGCTATTCACTACCAAAACAGCCAAAACGACCGACTCACGGCTTTCGCTGCAAAATGCAAATGCGTGAAGAGCGTCCCCTCCATTTCGAGTCGTCGGATGTCCGCCCTCATCACATCACGCATATCAAATTAGAGAGACAGAAGTGCACCTCTCTCGCCCCTTTTCTCTTCAACTTTGTGTTTGTGTGTTACGCTGCTGGACCTGAGTCTTTTGGCGCTTCTATTTCTACTTTGTCGGCATTTCTATTTCTAATTCCCACTTTCATCAGGTAACCAATGCCCTTCTGTTCTCCTATGTGTGTGCCATGGCGCCAAGATCTTTTTCGGCCACGGACCATGGAGTGTGAGCTCCTCAGTCGGCAAAAGAGCTCCACCTGCGCAAGCGACTGACAAGAACAGCACCAGCACCACACACTCACAGTCCACTATGGCCAAGAAGAAATCCTCCTCCGAGCTCCCGACCGCGCACGCCAACGGCACGGCGCAGAAGAAGCTGCAGCAGCAGAGCAGCCCCGTGAACTCGCAGGGCTTCACCAACTACGGCTCGACCGCGAGCCAGCCGCAGTCGGCCAAGATCATGGATCA
Organism: Globisporangium lucens; assembly: GCA_023336175.1. Lineage (NCBI taxonomy): Eukaryota > Oomycota > Peronosporomycetes > Pythiales > Pythiaceae > Globisporangium > Globisporangium lucens. The sequence continues at coordinate 10,294 of JAADWN010001227.1, read as the reverse complement.
GGTCAAGTCGGCGCACGCGACGCGCGACACCGACGCCTCGCGCCAGCTGCACCAGCTCAAGCTCGAGATGTCGAAGCACGACCACGCGCAGGAGAACCACATGGCCGGCGGCGACCACATCAAGAGCGCGGTCTACGGCGGGCTCGACGGCATCATCACCACGTTTGCAACCGTCACGTCGGTGGCCGGCTCGGGCCTGCCGCACTCGGTCATCTTGATCATCGGTCTGGCGCATCTGGTCGCTGATGGACTCTCCATGGGGCTCGGCGACATGCTTAGCTCCCAGGCGGAAGCCGACCTCGTGAACCACGAGCGCGAGCGCGAAGTGTGGGAGTTTGAGAACTACCCCGAGGGCGAGATGGAGGAGATGATCGAGCTCTACGAGAAGAAGGGGATCGCCACGGAGGACGCCAAGCTCGTCGTGCACACGCTCGCCAAGTACAAGGAGGCGTTCATCGACATCATGATGGTCGAAGAGCTCAACCTCATGCCTGTGGATGACGACGACAGCCCGCTCATGGGCGGCATCGTCACGTTTGTGTCGTTCATGGCATTCGGCGTCATCCCGCTGCTGTCGTACCTCGTGAACCTGATCCCGGGCCTCGGCATGAGCCCCGACACGGCGCTCTACGCGTCCTGCGTGCTCACGGTCATTACGCTCTTCCTGCTCGGCGCCGTCAAGGCCACGTTCGTGGGCCAGAAGTGGTACAAGTCGGGCTTCTCCATGGCGGTGAACGGCACGGTCGCGGCGTCCTGCGGCTGGATCATCGGCTACCTGCTCAAGCTCACGGGCATCCAGGACGTGGCATAGATAACAGCAACAGTTCAATGACAGCGACAACCACAAGAAGAAGACGAATGAAGAATGAAGAAGAGAGAGCGAGCGATTGACATGTGAGTACCCCACCTACTGACTGACTGTATGCATCTACCAGTAGGCCAGCGAAAGCGTTTTGCGTATATATATTGTTTTCCACACACTCCACGCACACACGTTTGCCAGTTTGAAGACGACGATTTTTTTGCCTACCCCCCATTTCCGATACGAATGAAGCAAAACAGCGTGCGAATGATTTTTATACAAGTCTTGAGCATTTCGCTTCTTCATCACCTTCGACTTCCATACATTTACTTGTGCGCGCTTGCTTGCTTTTGAGCCTTTTTCCCCCAATCAAATGCCCTCGATGAAGCCCGTCATGGCGCGCACGAGGTCCCAGCACGAGACTTGCAGGAACATGCTGGCGAGCACGAGCACGCCCGCAACTAAAAAGAGCATCGTGAAGAGCATTGTCCACGGCGCGATGGGCTTGAAGACCGCCATGAGCGCCGACTCGGAGTCAAACATGGACGTGCGCAGCGCCGAGCTCAGGATCATAAAGTTGTGCAGACAGCCCGTGTCGCAGCTCACGCTCAGTATCCGGCCGTCCGACGTCCACTGTAGGTCTTCAAAGTTGAGTGACATCGAGGGCATGCCCGAGCCATTGCTGCCACCGCCACCGCCACTGCTGATACTGTTGCCGCTGTTGGACGCATCGCCCACCAGCGAGTTCGCGGACGACGACGACACGCTCGGATCGCTCTCAAGGTACTCGACCGCGATCTCCTTCCAGTCGCTCATGCGCACCACCTTGATGCAGTTGTCGCCGCACGTGGCCACCGTGCCGTTCACTTCGTTGTACACGATCTCGCGCAGCGAGTGCTCGTGGAACTTGGCGCAGTACTGCTCCTGGCCGATCTCGTTCAAATGGGTCGAGATGATCACGACGTACCCAGATGAGAAGCCCGCGATGATATAGCCGTTGCCGAACCACTGGTACGCTACGATGCTCCCATAGCGCGACTGGAACGCGAGCTCCAGCGCGTTCTCGCGCTCGTTTAGGTCGTAGAGCAGGATCGTCTTGCCGCCCATGTTCACCGACAGGATCGCATCCTTGTCCTCGCTCTTGCCACCAAACTTGCGTGCATAAAGATAACAAACAATGAAGGTCATCAAAAGGCTTTCAAATGGGCGAACGAGACCAGACAAAGCAGCCTCTTACTGTGATGCTCTGCGGCGACGCCTTGATCTTCACCTGGTCGAACGTGCGGCCGTCTGACAAGCAGATCGTGATCTGCCGGTCTTCCGAGCCAAACGCAAACTTGTTCTCCAAGTTCCAGTCGCCGCAGAGAATGCGCCGCTTGTGTTTGCTCACGGCCTGCACTTTTTCGCCCGTCGCGTGGTCGTAAATGTACACCTGGCCGCGGTTCGTGCCGATCGCAAGCTTTGGTTTCGAATGAAGCACCAGAGGAACAAAAAATGATCGTTTAGCGTCTTGTTCATACGCCATTGTTCGCTAATCGCATGCAAACACGTACCAGCTTGGAGTGCGGCGCCTTGGACCACTTCATGAAGCTGATGTCCTTGCAGGGCAGGTCGACGAGCTGGTGCTCGCGGATCTTCTTCGGCTCCCAGAGCACGAGCGACGCCGAGTTGGCCTGCACGATCGCTAGCATCTCGCCGTCCTCGCTCCACTCGAGCAGCGTGCATGGGCTGACCGCATCAACACACATTGCAAAGCGTCAATACACACAAGCAGTCAACGCGTATATAACGCCATGCTGGCACACACACGAACCTGGGCGACGGCGGCACGACCTGGTCGACGAGCTTGCCGCGGCGGCCGAAGATGTGCGCTACGCGGGAGCTGCCCGTGGACGCGACGTACTTGCCGTGCGGGTCCCACGCGTACTTGACGGGCCCCAGGCCGTGGTGGCGCGCGTCCACCGAGAAGAGCATCAGCATTTTCGTTCACGCACGCGTCTGTTGTTGTTGTTGCTGTTGCTGGCTGGATAAATATATCTTCAATTTCCCAATTTCCCAGTTTTTGTATTTTGTTGTTGTCAACAATTACAAAATAAACAGACCGGGTGTCTATACTTTTAGTGAGAATGTACATCACATATTAACAGATGTTTGTACGTGGTCAGCTGTGTGCAACCCATTATCCCATACATTGCACGAGGTGATACCCGATCCCGTCTATTGCTCATACTGGTTTTAAAGAGGATCAAAATTGGTTTTCAGAACGACACACCCAGATCCATCCATATACATACAGATTTCAACATAAACCGGATACAAGAGGTGTAACATGCCTCCTACCCTGTTGAGCCGATTTCACTTGACGTTTGTATGTGTACTTAATCTAACGATGTGTGCCTTTCAGAAAAAATAAAAATAAACATATTTAAAAATAGTGCGCTGTGGTGAGTGTGTCGATATTACTCATTGTTAGTACGCCCTAATCGATGGCGACGTCCTGATCACTGGGTCCTTCAACTGGTCGAGGGCTGCGCACGAGACCAACGAGGAGGAGCATGTTCTCATTACCCTCGGTGGTCTTCTCTTCTCCACTGAATGTGCGTGCGTGGCAGCGGTCGGTGCCTTTGCTGCCGATCCCAAGGCCGGCGGCGCCTCCATCCCGACCTCTATGGCATCGTTCAGGACAGAATGCTTACGGTGAGCTTGCTTGAGCAGGTCCTTCCAGGCGATCGTGTGCGGGTACACGGTATCTGCTTGAGCGAGCTTGCTGTCGTCTCCATGGGATGATTTGTTTCTCAGACTCTCAACTCTTTAACCTAAATCGATTGATCCATCGGAGCTGCGCGCTCTATCAATAGCGCAGCGTTTGTCCTGAGCAGCGGCCTCTACTCTGACGCGAAGACGACAGACATCCGCCGATACAGTTTCTATGTTGCTGGTGCTTTGCCACCTCCAGAGTTCTATTCTTGGGACACTCGTAGCCAGTACCAGCGCCGCGATCTCGGCGACTGAGACCGCTTTTCACCTTTCCTTTTGATCTGGTCCCAGCAGAAGCATTCACAGCGCTTTGAGAGGCTCTCGCAGCCGAGAGCGACGAGCGAGTCGTGAAAAAGCTTTTCGAACCGCAAGTCCAGACAGAGCCAGTCCACCCGTACTCACTCGGGTGACACCAGCGACCGCATCAGGATGAGCTCTCCACCTGGCTCCCCTGCGAGAGGCAGCACGTCGCCGTCCAAGTCCAAGGTCCCGGCCACTTTGGAGGCGCATACACTGGCTACGCGGACATCAAGTCTTCATGCGGCGACCAGGTCGACTCGCGCAAGGTCACGGCCCCCGTGACAGTGTTTGGCAGCAGCACGCGTCCGCACACCACGAGTGGGAACAAGTCCCCCGGTCCAGGCGCGTACCAGATCCCGTCCTCGATCGGCAAACCCGTGCTCTCCACGATGCAGCAAGCCCCCGCGTGCTCGATCAGTGGACGCGAGAAGTTTGGCTCGACGAACGGCGTGAAGGTCTCCGGAAGCACGCCCGGACCTGGCGATTACACCTCGGAGATCGTGAACCCTCGCGAGCGAGCAGCGCCGAGCTATTCGCTCGGCAAGAAGTGGGGCAGCCTCTCGGAAACGAAGAAGTCGCCCAGTCCTGGCTCCTACGAGTCCTCCTCGACGCTCGGACGCACGTTCCTGTCGACTCAGAAGAGCAATCCGATGCCAGCGTTCACGAAAGTGGAGCGGAAGCCCATGACCTCGGGCAACACGGCAGTCGGACCGGGCCAGTACGCGGTCGTCGTGGCGGTTGTGGGCAAGCAGCCCATCTCGACGCTCTCCAGCGCCGCTTCCTACTCGTTCGGCACGGAGCTGAGGACAAAAGTGTCGCGCAGCACGGTGGACGCGGTCCCGGACCCAAACTCGTACCCGAGCAAGAGCTCCGTGGGCAAGCAGGTCGAGTCCACGTACCGGACGGCGCCAAAGTGCTCCATGTCGGGACGCACCAAGTTCGGCAGCCACTTTTAAATATGAAGATGGTGGCTATGTCCTCAACCATTCGGTCTAGGAGCTCACTATAGAGAGAGCGTCTTAGGATTATTTTTCCTTCTTATTAGCAAGCGATCAGCAGCTTTTAATATCTTTATTTCCATTATGCACCACGAACCTCCAGCTTCACCAGAAAGCCCACACGCACACTGCAGAGCGTGTTGTTTATTGGGCTTTCACTTCCGCCATCTCTTCATCTTCCTCATCGTCTTCATCCTCATCGTCGTCGTCGTCTGAATGGTTCTGTCGCCACATCTTGACACGTTCAAACTCGTTGTAGTGCGACTTGCGCTTCTCGGCGAACTTGGGGTCCTTCTCGACCTTCTTGCCTTCTTCGTCGCGCGCGGCGAAGCGCGAGTGGCCGCTGCGCCCGCTCTCGTCGTCGCTGCTGTCCCGCTCGCTCTTCGTCTTCTTGTTGTCCTGCACGCCCTGCAGCTTGGAGCGCAGCTCGTCCCACTGCAATACACGATAAAGATCCCAAGGGCAGCGCGTAAGAACACAATACTGTATCATTAGATCTCCCTCACAGATACTGGCAATATACAGCTAATACACAACAGTACGCACCTCTAGCGCCGGCGGGCCCTCTTTCCCCGACAGGCTTCGTGCTGGCGACACGGGCTCCTTATCTCCAGCAGCAGCGGCGCCTGCGTGGCCGCCGTCCTCATTGTCCGAGCCGTAGTAGTGATAGGGCGTGTTGGGCTCCTCGATCTTCTGGCGCGTGCCGCGCAGCAGGTCGTGCTCGGCGATCGTCTCCTCATCCCAGGTCACGTGCACCCGCTTGTGCGCGTCGCTGTCATCGTGGTGGTGATGGTGGCTGATAGCTGAAGGGTGGGCGCTCGCATGCGCAGGCAGGGCTGGCGCCGCGCTCGATGATGTCTTGGTCTCCTCCATGTTCAAATTGAATTGTCTGATTGCTTGAAAAGATCAAAAAGCACAACAGTGAACTGTGTGTGCCACTTCACACACACAAAAAACGACACCATAAAAAAATGAACATAAGCAATTCATTGTGTCGCAGAAATGAATTGAGCTGCAGGGATACTAGTACTATCAAACTGACTGCTACGTACGAATATGCTGTATGAAAGGACTTTCCAGGGTAGTTTGCCGCAAACAGAGATTTCCGGATCGTTGCTCCTTGCCGAATGCATTCAAGCCCAGGTGGTGGGAGCCTGCCATTAAGATAAACAATGAGACGAGGAAGCTAAGAACCAGTCGACGTCGCGTCCAGGCAGCGCCGAGTTCCGCTTGCTTGATCTGGGTCGTGATGCTCTTTGTGGAATGACCACACCAGCTGCTGGTCAACCGCTCGATCCGAGTGCGCTGTCATCCATCCCAGCACGATCGGTTCAGGGGGAATTCGAACGCCAGGTAAACAAACACGAGGAGTTCCCAATCAACCTTGTTCTCGAGAAACATTCTCACGACCAAGCTACTGTATGGCAAACCCGGTAAGAAGGAAACCACCCGAGGTAACCAGAAAGAAGTAGTAAGAAAATGCGCGTGGTCATCACGTTTCCATTCGAAGGAAGACGGATCCCAAGACACCAACACAACAACAACATAAGCCTGAGCTACCGCCAAGCAAGTGCCACCCATCCCATGTTTACCCACTATTGTTTCCGAAGACACCGTCAGGCTAGCGTCAAGACTGAGCAGCAGCGAAAACAAGTACTACGGGTAGTAGGTACTTCGAATTTGTCGTTAGCGCTGACCAACACTTGCAGATGATCTCGTTCTGCACAGCAAAACGACGCGGCTGCTCTCGCCGAGTTTGCCGGAAAGTGGTGCTCCAGGTTATTTAGTGCAAGTACAATCGCGATGGGTCCTCGGAACACTGAGTTGATCGTCAGATATCAGGACACATTTGGGCTGATGAAATGCCGATAGTGTTCCTCTAGGTCCCCCATCTACATGAGTCTTCGTCGCGTGCCAATTTCCAAACAGAGCTGCACTGCGCAGCTTCGAAACATCGACGAAGAAGCTGATCTCAAAACGAATTTCAGCAACAGTGTGACGTGATGTAATGTGTACGTTTGACGCAAAGAAACAAACGTACAGCCAAACAGAGAAGAATGGGGTCCTTTCCATCTCTCTATACTTCGGTCTTGACAGCAGTGTCCGAAACGGTCTCATGAATAAAGCTCTCTCTCTCTCTCTCTCTCTCTCTCTTGATTCTTGGCTGGGAAACAGGCGCTCGCCTAACTGAAATAGCTTGCCAACTACCTCCACGCGCGTCCGCGTGACTCCACAGAGATGATGCCAGCATAGCATTCACTATCCTCGCGTGCATGAACACGAGCTTCATTACTTTACGACGTCTCCCGCCTCATCTTAACCCCAGCAGCTCAGCCCAGCCGTGCAGCAGCGCGTCCGCGATCGAGTGCACACAAGCTGGAAGTCAGCCAGCGAACTTTGGAAGGTGCTGCACGTCGAACACCACGGCAAGTGCTCAGTCGAGCGACTCTACCGGTTCAAGCTGCACAGCGAGCGCACGAGTCTGCTCCGAGCCGTAGTCGTCATTCTGCTCACGCCATTCCCGTGCATTCTGACCACCATCCTCGCAGATTTGATCCCACTGGAGCCCCCAGAGCGAGGACTCGCGCACAGCCAGATGTTCTGGATCCGCGCAACGTGCATCTGCTGGTACGTGTCGTTCACGATCGTGAACCAGTGCCGCCACTTCATCGTGCGCCTCCCGATGGCCTCGACACAGGTGCTCGGAGTCAACACCTTTGTCGTCGCGAGCTCCACTGCGATCGGGTACGGCTTTGCCAAGGTCATCGGCTCCCCGCTGCCGTTCTTCCAGGTGATGATCACGCCCGGGTGGCTTGTGGCCCTGGTGATCAGCACCGTCTTTGCCTGGGGCAAGTACATCCGAGACGACCTTCAAATGAAGCACGAGCTGGTCCACTACGCGTTCGTGGTCTTCGCGCAGATGTGCTTGACGTTCTTGTACCCGGCGTATATCTCCGTGTTCCGCAAGCTCTCGGGGCCTCCGCAAGTGGCGTGCGCGCTCTTCTTGCCCGTGATGAAGCTGCTCGCGACGAACGTGCTCAACTACCTGCTCCGCGACCTCGAAAACGCCAAGCCCGAGTTCATCATCTTCAACGTCGAGGTCTTCCACGCGCTCTACGTGGCGTGCTGTATGCAAAACGCTACAGGGTACGTCGCCACGATCATGCTCATCGTCATGGATTTTGGCTTCGCTGTCTTGTCGCTACGCAGCATGTTTGCTGTCATCAGAGAGTTTGAAGTCGAGGTCTTTGAGAAACCAGGCAACTTGCGAGAGAGCAACGAGCGCCAGGAGCTTACAAGTTCCAGCAAAACAGAGATGCCCACGATCTGGAGCAAGATGCGCCACGTGGAAGCTGCAATTTTCCTACTGGAGAACGACCCGAAGCTTCTGAAGGAGAGCTTGGTTCGCGTGAGATCTCTCGCACAGTGTCAACAAAATAGTAAGATCCAACCAAATGCATTAGTGTCAACTCGGTCTGGTTCGGCAGCGAGTGAATACCAGCCTGCTCCAAGCGATGGCAGTCGATGTATCGGTACCGATCTGCACAATAACCATCCAGTTGCGCCACCAGGAAGAGAGAAACCTGGGAAATATATCGTGAAGACCGCCGCCCGAACTCACTTGTTCGTCGGAGGACCTCGAGTTGCTCATTTTGCGAAAGAAGACGAAACCCAGACACCCATCCAGCCTCAGCCATCGATGCCGGAGTTGCTTTCAAGCGTGGTATCCGATCGACATAGAATTCCACGAATATTGCCAGAGACTCTTGTACTGACGTCAAGATTGACCGACGACGAGAAACGAGCAGTCTTGGCGCTGAGTGACTCTTGCAGAGCTCGATATGTACAGCACGTGCTGCACCTTCTTCACTGGACTGAGTTCCTACTGCTCGTCGAGTACGTCGAAGTGATGATCCCGATCGTATACTGTGAGTGCCACCCCACCCCAATTTGGCAATTAATTTCTGACTGATGTGCTGAAACGGTCCTAGCGAGATGCCTCACCTCACCTTACACGTGCTTATTGTGAACACCCAGGTACCTATTTGATCGTCGCGTACCATCTCCCAAACAAAGTCTACTACACCCAGCTCCGAGACGCCGATGAGGTAGTATTTCGAGCGAGTATCGCCAACATTCTGGCGTACGCAGCGCTTCAGGCGCTCTCACTGATCCTTCTGGTTCTGGTACTCCGGTCCAAGTTGCGAATCTTTCCCGTGCGCCAACTGACGTTTGTGTTCGAGTCGTAGTGGCAGCAAGTGCAGTCCAAGCTGGTGCTCTGGACGGTTTTCTCGATCCAGGCGCTGTTGGACCACGTTGGGATGGACTATTCGTTCCGATTTGCGTGGCTTCGGAAACATGATTCCGTTTGAAATACCAACAACTTTAGAATCAATGAAGCTGTTTGGAAATACAAGCCAGTCGTCAATGTAAATGGGGAATTGATCTTGGCGGCAACGCAATTGGTTGAATTATTATAGTAGATCACCAACGACATCCAGCGAGTTTGTCGAGCAAATAAATTTTTGAAGAAACCACGAGGCATTCACAATGTGATTTGTCCGATACAGGGCTGTGAAGGGAGAGTTGTTGGGACCAAGCCTATAAACGACATCCCTGGTTCAGCAACGCTCTTGACTTCCTTTCTGCTCTCGGCGTATTCCAAGAGTTCATGTGGGAAATGGAGGCAGTGGATGGAGACAGCATCATTGATGCTGCCTCATTGTTGATTCACGTTTTTTGAGACAAAAAACTCCTCCCGAACGCCAGCGCAAATGCTTAAATTTGCCTTATATTTGCTGTTTTTCTTATATTTGTATAAATTTGTCTCAATGTCTTGTACTGAGTCTACCCATAGGTGGTGTGTCAGCCACGGAGCCGCTGGTGTCAATTCTGCTGGATGTTTTAACGAGGCTTTAGACTTCCCATGGAGTCGCTGGTGAACTGTGTCACAGAGATCCAATGCTGCTGGTGGTCGAGCTGCTCCTGCTGGCCGCGGAGCTATCAGTACTGGAGCTATTGGAGTCTAGCTCGGAGCGATCTCTTTCTTGGCAGTCTTCATATCTCTCTTGGCCTTGGCTTTCGCAGCTTGGAGGCTCTCCGTGCAAAAGCAGCATGTGCACTCCCTCATTTTATCCAGCATGTCCGCAGTGGCCGACTTGAAATCACGTGTCTCTGCCCACATCGTTTCGAAATCGCTCCGATACGATGTGTGTCGCTCGCTCATTCCATCTTCTATCGTCAGATGCTCTTTCGATATGAATGCGTGCCGAGTCCAGTTGAGAGATCCGTAAGCTACTCTACTGTGGCTGTAAAAAGTCTCCGCACCCTCTCCAAACCGATCTATTTTTCGGTCTTGCGAAAAAACGATGAGAGGTATGAGCAAAAGAACAGATGCATCGTGTTGAACGGGTTATAAGAAGCTGAAGGCTACTTT
>JAADWN010001226.1:0-11201 GCA_023336175.1 Globisporangium lucens | reverse complement strand
TTGTGTTGGGGTCACTCGCCGTTTTGACTGGCTGGCGTGGCAGGGAGTGGAATCTCATTGCTGAGGAGGTCCACCAGCGAAATCGAGGGGAGGGAGGGGGGCGCATTGCCATTGGAATCTGGGTGTGCCAATCAATGATGATCAACTCGTCACTACTGAATACAGCAGTAGGTCTGTCTGAAGACCTGAAGGTCACTCAGCACCAGGATCGCAAGGGGTGTCATGGGTCACAAAAGAGCCGAAACTTCAGCCGTCCGTCCGCGTTCGTGCAAAGTAAAACCACAGAAAATCGAACCCCGTGGTCTCACTTATGTATGTCTGCTGGTTTGGGCTGTTCTTTCGCTCGCGTCGCCAGCGTGTGGTCCAACCCAGGACACTGGCTATGTGTGGCTCAGCGCTGCCGACACAAGCGGTAGTGATGCATTAACTGCTCGAGTGCCACAGTGAAGCGGGCTTTTCTTTCCTCGTATCACTGCCAATTTGCGTCAGTAGGTACCCTCTTCACGTCCTGCGCGCACTGACTTCATCCCCACACACAGACTCACAATCCCTCATCAGTGCTTCGTGGGACTTGCGCAGTTCGAGTTTCGCCCCAGAACCAACGAGGCAACCACGGCTTGACTGCCAGTCCATCGCTTTCCAGATCAGCATCAACTACAAACAGCGATCAACGATGATGGGGGTGTGCCGACCCACCTCAAAGTGGTCACTCGCAGCAGTGGCGACGGCGATAGCGATGTACGTAACCGTCCGAGGCGTTCGTGGCACCGCTTCCGAGGTCAAGTCCGGCATCGGGATCTGGGTCGACCCCGCCACGCCCGCCGACCGCCAGGTGTACATCAGCTCGCGCGGAGACCCATGGGACCTCGTGATGAGCGACGAGTTCAACACGCCCAACCGGTCGTTCAAGCCCGGCGAGGACCACATGTGGACGTCGCTGGACAAGCCCGACGGCGTGAACTCGGCGCTAGAGGTGTTCTCGCACAACATGACGTCGACCGCGTGCGACAGCGACGACACGTGCTACATGTTCATCAAGGCGCAGGACGAGGCCATCCATCTGCGCGTCTGGAACGACTACCAGAACCCGCCTGGGTACAAGAAAGCCACGTTCGTAAGTGGTGGTGGTTTGCACTGTACATGCAGCTCGAGCGGCTCGTTGGCTTGGTGCAGGCGTGTGTATTCACAGTATTGATTTACTCTGTCTCTCTCTCTCTCTCTCTCTCTCTCTCTTTGTGTGTGCACGCAGTTCTACCGCTCGGCGATGCTCCAGTCGTGGAACAAGTTCTGCTTCCAGGGCGGCATGGTCGAAGTGCGCACGCAGTTGCCCGGCATCGTGAGTCCGGACTCTGGGAACTCGGACACCAAGGGCGGCGCCAGCGCGCGCGCCAACTCGAAGAAGTACTACCCGACGTGGCCCGGCATCTGGATGATGGGCAACCTCGGCCGCGCCGTGTTCAGCGCCTCCACCAGCCGCGTCTGGCCGTTCTCGTACAACGAGTGTGACGACGAAGTGTTCCTGTCGACCAACCAACGCATCAGCGCGTGCGACGCGAGCTCGGGCTCCGGTATGAACCCGTTCCAGGGTCGTGGTGCGCCGGAGATCGACATCGTCGAATGCGCGGGACTGGACGTGTCGTCGTCCATGCAGGTGGGACCGGGTATGCCCCAGGACTACCGCATCCTGTTCCCGAAAGATGACGGGAACCCTGGCTGCGTCTACTCAGGGTCGTGCATCACCCCCGGAGCGAACGTGCCGGACGTCCCCACCAAGGTCTACTCCGCCATCCGCAAGCACAAGTCGTGGTACCAGGGGATGAAGTACGCCGCCAACAACTTCTGCGCGCCAAACGCGAAGCTCAAGCAGGACTACAAGGCCGTCAAGACATCGATGAACAAGGGCGTGACGGAGAACGCGTGCACGCTGATCAACTGTCCGGCGTCGAAAGATGTGAACGGCGACATTGGACTCATCGACGGCTCCGCAAATGCCTACTGGGGAATCAACTCCAACGGCACGTGCTACCCGTTCATGAACGGATACACCGGCGCGTATCTCTGCAGTCCGGGGAACCCGAGCAAGCTCTGCGAGAAGACCGACGTGCCGCAGAGTGACAAGATCCAGCCATTCGAGTACCAGATGGACGCTTTGTCTGCCAACTGGCCCATCCACCTCGCCGCGTACTTGGACTACCTGGTGTACCAGGTGGAGTGGGTCATGGGAGACAACGGCTACGTGCGCTGGATGCTCGCCGGCCAGCCTTTGTACGAGATCCCGGCGAGCGCGCTCACGAACCCTCCTCAGAACGCTGCAAAGTCCAACCCGGTCAAGATGATGATCGAAGAACCCATGTACATAATCTTCAACGTGGCGCTGTCGAGCACCTGGGGGACGAAGCCTCCGAACCCAGGCCAGCCGTGCCGCGGCGACGGCAAGGACCCTGAGGCCAACCGCATCTGCGACTCGTTCCCGATGTACTTGAAGATCGACTACGTCCGCGTGTACCAGGACACGTCGCCAGACTCGACGATGCAGGTTGGCTGCGACCCCAAGTCCCACCCGACGAAGCAGTGGATCCAGGATCACCTTGAGGAGTACGTAGACTTCCAGAACCCGATGGTTGACGTGTCGGGGAAAGCGTTCTGTCGGACCGATGACGATTGCACGATCGCATCCGACAAAGCGAGGGTTAAGACGGGCACCTGCGTGAAGAGTCGATGCAAGTGCAACGGCGTCTCGTGGACTGGGCCTCGCTGCACGAGCACACTTGGCTCGGTCACTGGTGAAAGCGGCTCGTCGACAAAGATCTCCAACTCGTACGGTCCTCCGTGGTACGCCGCCCTCGCTACCTCAGCGGTGACGATTCTCATCACGTTCGTAGCCGTGTACTTCTCCATCAAGTGGGACCAAAAGCGGTATGCACCAACCGCAAAGGCAGAGCCTAAGCCTGGTCCTGCGGGCGACACCATGTCCGTTCTGGCAGCGACCGAGGTAGGAGGGACTGGGAAGAGCTTCCAGGCCAACTACAGTACCAGTTTTGTGTAGAGCGGCCGACATTTTGTGGCTGCCGTTGTGTTATGTGTATGGTATACCTGGGAGGGTATACAACGTGGCTCTGCGATCGAGCGCTGACTTCCTTCTCCTGCCCAACTACTGTAGTATGTGTGTACTAAACAACATGGCTTTTGATTGTCACTTAATTTGGTCCCTGCATACAAATCGCAAGAGTGTACTACCTATCCACTCGTTCATTCTTTTTGTTACATCAGAAAAAGTAGGTACCTGAAGTGACAAAAAGAATGCTTACGCGCTCCGATACAAAAACACATTACTCTGTAATCATTTGGCGTGCATTCTTTTTGTCGCGATGAACAACAGGAGCGGACCATAGTAGAATTCATTCGTTCAGTACAGTCGTATAAAAAATACAGTTCACTGAACTAGAATCCAGGGGGTGGATTGTAGTTCAGTCAAGTGCATCCATACAGTTGCTCTTGCCCCATCACCTGCGCGACAGCATTTCTTCGCGATTTGAAGAGAGAAAGAGCCCCATCAGCTTTTGCTAGAGGCGTCTTGTGGCAGATCCTTATTCGGAGCACGGCTCTGTCGGAGTTTGACAGAGGTTGATGATTTCGCGACTGTCCTGAGGTGGCACTGGGAAACCTGAAAGGCGTGGGTGCATTGCCCTTGTTAGCATTGGACCTACGCAGGAACTAAATTTCACCTTGTCGTCGTCCTGCGTTGCTCAACACGGCTTCAGTAACGGCGGCAAATACAAATCCCGCTCACCATGTTGCACGAACCTATTGGTGCACACACATTGGTACCGGTAACTACATACATCATCTGATTACACGCATGCACGATATGCATGGACTCGTCACAGCAATCAACTCATCATGGGGTGGCCAAGTGTACCTTGTACTGAAACCTTTCACAGATGGGGGATAAATTGTGTGTGTGGTAGACGCGGACAGTTCCTGTGAACTGTACACTGGGCTTCTTGGCGTGTTTGCAGTCACGACGAACTGAACAGCCTATTTCTTTGCGTTTGCTAAACGCAAAGAAATAGGAAATTGGTTGGCCCATATTGAATGAACACAAGAACTATTTCGACTTGGATATCATAACAAGAGCGAGTTTCTTATGAGGGGATTTATTTCGAGTAAAGAGAGCACGACTCAGTGCACACAACTTGCATAATCCGCCAACAAAACTGGTAGCTGTGGGGCTTCAGCAGCACAACACAGCAGCCACGAGAAGGCACTCAACAGTGCAAGAATTCCACTTTGCTCTCCAAGCCTACTGGGTGCTGTACTATAGCACCCGGCTGTGCTCTTGCCGCACTCCTCTCGTGTTTACAGCGGTGACTGGTATACAGCTAACTGTTTCATTTGATTTGAAGCCGCACGCATCATCAAGTTTTTCCTTGAAGCTGTGCTCACCATCATCGATGGCTGTTGACGCTCATGACGGTTCTCTCCACTTGATTATCACCTGGATCCCCGTCTCGCCCTTAACTCGCTCACGCCAGTCAGTTCATTTCCACTTCGCGCCAGGAGCAGAGAAGCCAGCGCTCGTCAAGCTCGTGGTGGTCAGACTGCTACCGCGTTGTTAGCCGCGACAACAGCCCCAACCAGCCAGACCTGTGTTCAGATCCCAATCATGGTGGTGACTCGACGTTCCTATGCATTGACTGCTGCTCTCGTCGTCACGGGGCTGTGCAGCGAATGGACTAGCAGTGGTTGTGGCAGCAGCGGTGTCCAAGCAGCAGAGTTCGCGACCAAATCCGGCATCCGCACGTGGGTGGACCCAGCCACGCCCACCGACCGCCAGGTGTACATCAGCTCACGCGGCGCACAGTGGGACCTCGTGATGAGCGACGAGTTCAATATGCCCAACCGCTCGTTTCGACCCGGCGAGGACCACATGTGGACGTCGCTCGAGAAGCCCGACGGTGTGAACGCGGCGCTGGAGGTCTATTCGCACAACATGACGTCGACCGCGTGCGATGGTGAAATATGCTACTTCTACATCGAAGCGCAGGACGAAGTCATCCCGCTGCGTGTGTGGAGCGACTACCAGAACCCGCCGGGGTACAAGAACGTCTCGTTTGTAAGTACTGGCGCCGTCGTAATTGTGTTTTCTTTTCTTTTGACATCACTTGTACTCACTGATACTGACTGGCGATTGTGCTATCCTGTGCGTAACTACGTAGTTCTATCGCGCAGGCATGGTCCAATCCTGGAACAAGTTCTGCTTCCAAGGTGGGATGGCTGAAGTGCGTACGCAGCTGCCTGGGGTCGTGGACTCCGCGTCTGGGAATCCGGACCTCAAAGGCGGACTCGCCGCCCGCGCCACCACGGTCAAGTACTACCCGACGTGGCCCGGCATCTGGATGATGGGGAACCTCGGACGAGCCATCTTCAGCGCCTCGACGACGCGTATGTGGCCCTTCTCCTACAACGAGTGCAACGAAGCAGCGTTCAACTCGACCAACCAGCGCATCAGCGCCTGTGACGCGAACCCAGGCTCCGGTATGAATCCGTTCCAGGGTCGCGGCTCGCCCGAGCTTGACCTACTTGAAGGCGGAGGCATCGAGATCTCGACCTCGATGCAGATCGGACCAGGCATGCCGAATGACTTTCGAATCATCTACCCGACCCAGGACGGAGGCATGGGGTGCGTGTACACCAGGTCGTGTCAGACGCCAGGTGCGAACACGCCTGGGGTTCCTGCTAGTGTGTACGCCAAGCGCGGACACAAGTCATGGTACCAAGGGATGAAGTACGCGGCCAACAACTTCTGCGCCGCGGACACGAAGCTCAAGCAGAACTACAAGACCGTCAAGGCTTCGGTGAACAAAGGTGTCACAGAAAACACATGCACATTCGAGACGTGTCCCGCCTCAAAGGACGTCTACGGCGATTTAGGACCCATCGATGGCTCCAAGACCGACTACTGGGGGATCAACTCTAATGGGACCTGCTACCCATCCATGAACGGCTACACTGGCTCGTACCTGTGTAGTCCGGGGAACCCGAGTTCACACTGCGAGAAGACCGACATCCCACAGAGCGACAAGGTTCAGCTTTTCGAGTACCAGATGGACGCTTTGTCAGCGAATTGGCCCATCCATCTCGCTGCGTACCTCGACTACTTGGTCTACCAGATGGAATGGGTGCCAGGCAAGAATGGATACGTGCGGTGGATGCTCGCCGGTCAGCCGATCTACGAGATCCCAGCGACTGCGCTGACGAACCCTCCTCAGGATGCTGCGAAGACCAATCCTGTCAAGATGATGGTCGAAGAGCCGATGTACATGATCTTCAACGTGGCGCTCTCCAGTTCGTGGGGTGCGACGCCTCCCAACGCGGGCCAGCCGTGTCGTGGCGATGGTACTGACCCTGTGGCGAACAAGATCTGCGACGCATTTCCGATGTACTTGAAGATCGACTACATCCGCGTGTACCAGGACACGTCGGCCAGCTCTATCATGCAGGTGGGCTGCGACCCGAAGTCCCACCCAACGAAGCAGTGGATTCTTGACAACATTGATGCGTACCAGGATTTCGACAACATGGCAGTCGACGTCTCGGGCAAAGCGTTCTGCACAATAGACGACGACTGCACGATCGCGTCCAACAAGACCCGAGTCATCACTGGTTCGTGTTCAAACAACCGGTGCAAGTGCATCGGCTCTTCGTGGACCGGACCTCGTTGCATTACTGCACGGGGAGCAACTGCGGCCGGTGGGTCCACTCTATCAAAGATGTCCCAGTCGTACGGTCCGTCGTGGTTCATCGCGCTTGCGACGTCGGCGCTCACGATTCTCGTGACATTCGTGGCGGTGTTCCAGTCCGCCCGGTCGGAGAAGAAAGCCGCCGCCGTGCGGGAGAAACAGAAAGTCGCGGATGCCGCTGGCGGCACAGGAGCAGGAGCAGTAGTCGTCAACAGCGTGCGAGGGTCTCTGAATGAAGTTGGGCGGAAAGGAAGCGCTGCGAGTGATGATCTATCGCGAGGGGGGAAGAGACCGCACCACGATTACAGCACCAACTTTGTGTAGAAGAAGGCCCTCTTCCGTACAGAGAAGCTCTTTCCAGTAAGTTTTAATCGTATTCTTTCATACATTCCGCCAACAGCTCTGCCGCCGCCGAGATGCGCAAATCGCAAAGCGAATCCTGTCGGGGGGAGAACTTGCTTGAATTTGTTGTAAATATACTTGCTGTCACCAGTTGAGGAGAACGGTGATGATAGCCTACTTGCAAATGCTAACTTGCAAGGAAACTTCTAGACTGGCTGCATACTCTGCATTGACCATCGTTTGTTCTTTTACGAACACGTGCAGAAGGGAATGGGGCTGGTCATTACTTGACTCATGCGGCTTGATAGTGTCCAAGATTCGCTGCTTCGTTGGCGAGGCGACTTCGGATCACAAACCGACCTGCATATATCGCCGAGCTTGGAGAGGTGTCTTGAATACTGTCGGTGTCAGTGCCACGACACGATTTGCAAATGGTTAGGAGATCTCGCGTCCCTTTTCCGGGCTTTCCCATCATTCATGATCTCGAGATGTAAACGGTTTACAGAAAATCCAGACAAACGGTTTCCACCCCAAAATCGGCTAACCGGATTCAAACCGGTTAAAACTGAGTTTCTAAATTGGTTGGACAATTTATAAACAGTTTTACCTCGTGAACGTAATCAATCATGTAAAGTTGTTTCCAAAGTGTTGTTCCAAGCAATGCAAGCACGACTTTCTCGAGCCTCTTGAGCGAGGCCGATGGCTCTGCATATCAATCAGCACGAGTAGACGAAAGTGCAGCAGCTCAAATAGACTTGTCGCTAACGGCCGGTATAGATGTCTGTACTGAAAGCATGAACTTCTCCAGTGCGTTCGCCTTCCGCTTGGGACCTGCGATCTTCAGTGATCTCAACCCTTTTTTGGCCACCACCATCATAGCATGCTGCGTGAAGGTCATCTCGTCCCGACCAGCCATATTCCGTCATAGTTCTTATAAAGACAGCACGATGCGTATAATAGTACACTCGTTCGATTTAATTAATGTCTCTGGAAACACGCACAACATGAAAGTCCTTACACAAAGTTGGTGCTGTAGTTGCCGAGTTGTGACTTGGTGGCGTCACCTGCGAAGCTTCCTTTGCCTCCGAGCTCGCTCAGAGGGGCTCCAGGCTGCTGGGACGCGACGTAGCCAGCCATCGCAGCCTTGTGTTTCAGGCGCGCGGTCTCCTCCTTCTTGTCGGACCGGATGGACAGGTACACCGACAGGAGCGTGATGAGAACGGTCACTCCGGACGTACTGAGCACCATGATCCACGGGGGTCCGTACGAGTTGGACGCGTCAGTGGACGTCGTCGACGAGCTGCTACTGCCGATGACGGATCCCAGCGCGGTGGTGCAGCGCGGGCCTGTCCAGGACGACCCAATGCACTTGCACCGACCTTTCGAGCACGTGCCGGTGGTGACTCGGGTCTTGTTGGACGCGATCGTGCAGTCGTCGTCTATTGTGCAGAACGCTTTGCCCGAGACGTCGACTGCCATGTTGTCGGCATCCTGGTACGACTCGATGTGGTCCAGGATCCACTGCTTCGTTGGGTGGGACTTCGGGTCACAGCCCACCTGCATGATAGAGTTGGTCGACGTGTCCTGGTACACGCGGATGTAGTCGATCTTCAGATACATCGGGAACGCATCGCAGATCTTGTTCGCCACGGGGTCAGTACCGTCGCCTCGGCATTCCTTCTTTGGGTTCGGAGGCGTCGTACCCCAGGTACTCGACAGCGCCACGTTGAAGATCATGTACATTGGCTCTTCGATCATCATCTTGACAGGATTGGTCTTTGCAGCGTCTTGCGGAGGGTTTGTGAGAGCGGTTGCTGGGATCTCGTAGATCGGGTGGCCTTCGAGCATCCATCGGACATACCCATTCTTGCCGGGCACCCACTCCAGTTGATAGACCAGATAGTCCAGATATGCGGCAAGGTGGATGGGCCAGTTGGCCGACAAAGCGTCCATCTGGTACTCGAATAGCTGAACCTTGTCGCTCTGTGGCACGTCGGTCTTCTCACAAAGCTCACTTGGGTTGCCGGGACTGCACAGGTACGCACCGGTATAACCGTTCATGAACGGGAAGCAGGTTCCGTTTGAGTTGATCCCCCAGTAGGCACTCGTGGAGCCGTCGATGGCTTCTAAGTTGCCGTTCGTATCTTTCGAGGCGGGGCAATTTGCCAGCGTACACGCGTTCTCCGTGATGCCTTTCTCCACAGAGGCGATGACGGTCTTGGCGTCCTGCTTGAGTTTGGCATCAACGGCGCAGAAGTTGTTGGCCGCGTACTTCATCCCCTGGTACCACGTCTTGTAGCCACGCGTTGACGCGTAGTACTTTGCTGGGACATCGGGGGTGTTGGCACCCTTGGTCTTACACGTGCTGGTGTACACGCAACCAGGATTTCCGTCGTCAGTCGGGTAGATGATCCGAAAGTCGCGCGGCATGCCCGGACCGATCTGCATCGACGTCGAGATCTCGGAACCCGCTCCTTCGATGATATCGAGCTCTGGTGCGCCGCGACCCTGGAACGGGTTCATACCGGAGCCCGGGTTCGGGTCACAGGCGCTGATGCGCTGGTTGGACGACTTGAATACTGCTTCGTTGCACTCGTTGTAGGAGAAGGGCCACATGCGTGTGTTGGAGGCGCTGAAGATGGCTCGTCCGAGGTTGCCGAGCATCCAGATGCCGGGCCACGTCGGGTAGTACTTGATAGAGGTGGCGCGAGTGGACGGGCCGCCTTTGAGGTCCGGGTTCCCCGAGTCCTTGCCCACAACGCCAGGCAACTGCGTACGCACTTCGACCATCCCACCCTGGAAGCAGAACTTGTTCCACGACTGGAGCATACCAGCGCGATAGAACTATATGAATGCGCACAGGAGACCAAAGACATATCAGTAAGCCACACACATACACACGCAGACAGATAGATAGCCAATGCAACGCCAAGAAGTAATCAATACCCCATACTTACGAAATTGACTTTCTGGTACCCGGGCGGGTTGATGTAGTCGTTCCACACGCGCAGCGGGATGACTTCGTCGACGATCTTGATGTAAAAGTAGCACGTGTCGTCGTCGTCGCACATGGTCGAGGTCATGTTGTGCGAGTACACCTCTAGCGCCGCGTTCACGCCGTCGGGCTTCTCCATCGACGTCCACATGTGGTCGTCACCGGGCCGGAACGAGCGGTTGGGCATGTTGAACTCGTCGCTCATCACGAGGTTCCACGCGTCGCCGCGGGAACTCGTGTACACCTGTCGGTTCTTAGGCGTGGCTGGGTCCACCCACGTGCGGATGCCGGACTTGGCCTCGTACTCGGCCGCATGGACGCTGGGAAGAACGGCTCCTAGACAGCAGAGCCCCACTAGGAAGAGCGCTGTGACAGCAGCAGTGGGTGTGGATGCGGATGTGCTTGTAGATCGTCGTGACGGCACCATGGCTGTGTGTGAGGGGAACGAACGCACTGACCTGCCGCGGTTACTGTAGTTGCCTCTCAATCGGTCTGGGGGTGCGTGCGGCGGGCGGCGAGTGAATGAGCAGCAGCACTTGCGGCCCGTTCGTTCGTCGCCTTGCGTTCTTATTCGCAACTGGGGCAACTCACAAAGATCACCGCAAGGCGTTTGTTCTGCATCGACGGGATGAAAAAAGCGATTGACACGACGAGAATGGACAGTCGCTGTCGCCACACACACACGTGTGCTCCATAACTAAGAACCGAATGGCTTCGATAGAAAGGCGAAAGGCGCGATTGACAGTGAAATACACATTTTACTCAATCGCGGCGTCTTATAGGTACTTATATGCATTAGAGAGGTTCAGAAAGGCGGTGCAAACCTGAACATATGGGCAGATCTTATTCACTGAAAGAGCCTGTGCGTGCCTCAGCTTTTCCAATTCAAGAGCCTACCTCTCTCCTCGTCCAACAGAGACTGATTGAATAGGTACTGGATATCCGGTAATACGCTCTTCACTCTTCATAGGTTTTCAGTCGTGTCAGCAGTCGTGCGTGGTGGCAGCAGCATCCATTCAGACGGTCGCAAGCTCGCAACAGCAGCTAACACATCATCTCGACACACGAACGAACGAGCGCACGAGCGAGCATGCAATTGCTAAATGACGACGCGCGCCGTG
>JAADWN010001225.1:0-11208 GCA_023336175.1 Globisporangium lucens | reverse complement strand
TGCGCAGTTTTCACAGAGCCAGGTGAACAAGAAAGGCGCTGCGTACCGCACGATGATCGACGTCTCGGGGCAGGTGATGAATTCGACGGCGAACGGGCTGATTGAGGACCGAATTGGCTCGAAATTCGGTGGAACCTGCTATGATCCGTAAGAGGTACTCGTAGTATAAGGGCTGTTTGATTGGCATACCTACTGCGGGCCGAAGGCGCCAGGAACCAGTCGATGGACGTTAACATATTAATTGCCAGAAGACTCGATGCCCTTCCTTTGGCCAAATAACACACACAGCTACGTAGCTTTCCGCCTGAGAGACGAGAAAATTGCAAAACTATAATAATACAACGTTGGCTTCGAGGCTTTGCTTGTTTATTTACCAGCAGCATTGGAATATCCTGCTGGTTGGTTGGGATCAAACAAACGCTCGTGAGGACTTTAAAGAACACTTTATTTACTTTTTCGTTCGGGCTTCCTCTTCACTACTAGACTATCAGATCAGATTCGCTCTTTCGCACTTTTGTGCTAGGACTCTCGCAAGAACAGCTAGGTTCGGCTCTCGTAGGGTCGGTCTCTACTACTACTATTGCCTTGGAGCTACACGTGGCAGTGCGTGTCTTGCAGCACGGAGAGTCCGATGACGAAGCAGCCGAGGCAGAACCAGAAGAAGTGCAGCAGCAGGCCGCTGCGCTCGCGCACGGCGAGCATGGGCGGCAGCAGCTCGGTCAGGCCAATAAATAGGAGCGCGCCAGTGCCGACCGCCAGAAGCACGCCCAGGGTGTGCCTCCCCACCGCCCCGCTCACCAGCAAGATGATCACGCCCAGCAGCGACGCCAGCGACGCAAAGAAGTTCACGCAGAGCGCCTGCGGGACCGTCATCCCGGCCTTGAGGAAGATGAAGAAGTCGCCCACGCGGTGCGGCACTTCGTGGAGCACGATGCCGAGCGCCACGGCCCAGCCGAGCGACGAGCTGCAGCTCTTGAACGCCACGGCGAGCACCACGCCGTCCGTGAACGCGTGGAAGAAGTCGCCGACCGCTGTGATCCACGCCACGGGGTCGACAAACAGCAGCGGACGGACGTGTTTCGCCCAAAACGTCTGGCGCTTCTGGTGCTGCTGATGGCTATGGCCCTCGTGGTCTTGGTGGCTGTGACCGTGGCTGTGTCCGTTCTTCATGAGGCGGTCGTGCTCGCTGGCATGGCTGTGATGACCGTGCGGCTCGTTCACATGCACTGCGATGTGGTGGCTCGCGTGGCTGTGACCGCGCGGACTCTGGCTCTCGGGGCTGAGCGTCACGCGGTCTTTCTCCGGCAGGTAGTCCATCGTCGCGTGGTCGTGGTGCGGGTGGTGGCCGTGCGAGTGGCTGTCGTTGCAGTGGTCTGCGCCAAACGACGCCAGCATCATGTGCACGCCCGCCTCGATGCTCATGGACATGACGATGCCGCCGAGCACGCACGCCCCCATGACCCAGTGGCCCACGTCAGACAGGTACCCCGTGCCCTCTGGGTACAGGTGGAACACGACGACGCCGAGCAGACACCCAGCGCCAAAGCTCGTCATGTACTCGACGATCACCTCGACTCGCCCTTTGTCGAAGCTCAGGATTACGACCCCGACGATCGACGTGAGTGAGATGATCAGCGACGCCAGCACGGGGCTCATCCAGCCGATGTTGTCGGGGACCTCGCAGCCAGTGATGCATTGCAGCACGGGGACAGTCGCGTTGCTGCTATTCGCCTGGTCTTCTTGGAGCGCAACGCGCACGTGCTCTTGCGTGAATTCCGTGAACAGCATGTACTTCCCAGTGGTTGCAATCGGTAGGAGCGCGTTGACGCAGTCGGCGCCTTCGCCTTCAAACTCGACGCGGTATAGGAACTCGGGCTTGCTGCTGCGGCTGCTGCTATTACTAATATCGCTGCCTCTGACAGCGACAACCGTACCGTCCACGACAGACTCGCGCACCACGCGCTGCGACGAGAACGTGTGCAGCACGGCGTCCGCTTGCCGCGTCGCGGCAGCGACGTCGCTGGACTCTGTCGACGCCACGGGCAAGAGCTCAAACACCATGCCGCCCTGCGCGAGCACCGCGTCGTTATGCGTACAGAATTGCAGCGCGTAGTCGCCTTCATTGAGCGCATACACGCTGGACGCGAGCCATGGAGACGCGGTCGCGGCGTTCGAGATGAAGAACTCGGACGCAGCTTGCGGGGTCGCGCCAGTTGGTGGCTGCTGTTGAGCTTGTGCGTCCGTCCCGAGCAGCTGCAGGGTCGCTAGCAGCAGTAGCAGCGACAGCAGCAGGGGTGGATGGGAGAGGGGGCGATGCATCTTTCGAGCGCTGCGATGGTCGCGAAAGGCGGAATGCGAGGGGAGCATGACGAGCGGTGGCGCAATAGGTAGGAGGAGCTGCGGGTTCGATGAATGACGAATCGATCGCCTTTTGTCCGACGGCGGCGATGAACAATAGCGCACAATCAATAAAGGAGAAAAGTGGGGGATCATAAAAATTGTTAAATTTGTCCGACGGCGGAGGGCTGGGTCTGAGTAGGACTCTGAGTCTGAGAACGACCGACCACAGTTGGCATCATTCTTTTGTTCGAGTCATACAAAAACCAAGTCAAACTCACAATTTGTGGAAAAACTGAAAAGGGTAGGGTTATAAAATTATGATTTTGATTAGTAAAAATGGGAAATAAAGAATTTGTGGAAGAGCGGACGGACTCAGATCTTCAGCTCCTCGAGTGCAGTTTCTGAAGAGAGGTGCTTTGGCTGGGCCGAACAGCTTCGAGTGGCTACAGCGAATGAATGCGCACTGTACTCTTTCATCGCTCGCTTCCCCCGCCGCCGTCGGACTTTGGGCTGGTACGTACGCGTGGCATCGTGGATCGCTGACCATACAATTTCAGACACCGCAATTGTAATTGCACGATCCAATCAGCACGGGATTGATTTGAGAGTGTGGCATTAGCATTTTTCAAACCGCATCAGCTACTGTATAATGAAGTACTTCAATATCCAATATCACACTGGCTGCTGCTTGGTCGGATGGATGGGATTAGTGCTGACTTACACACGTT
Organism: Globisporangium lucens; assembly: GCA_023336175.1. NCBI lineage: Eukaryota > Oomycota > Peronosporomycetes > Pythiales > Pythiaceae > Globisporangium > Globisporangium lucens. The sequence goes on along the minus strand of JAADWN010001225.1, from coordinate 8,140 downwards.
GAAGTCGATAGTCACTCGTACGCTACAGTGGTAATCGGGAAGCTTGAGTAAGGTGTTAAGAGTTGTAAGAGGCTGTTGTAACGCTAACGCATGTGGACGACGAAATGACTCGTGTGGTCACAAATGAGGAGAGGTCCCCCACACTCTGTACAATAGCTCCTTTCGAATTGCTAATGCAGTTGTGCTGATTGAGTGTTTGTTTGAGGTAGAGACTTGTGCGTGGACAGCCTTTTCTCTCGGCTCGTTTACACTTGAGAACATCCTCCGAATGAATACGACTGGGAACGTGCATGCTCTGATCTCCCTAATGCTCTTTAACTAGAATGCCCAAGCATTAGATACTGTAGCAGCAGTCGGTACTTGAAGAAAATTGCAATATAGTCAAATAAATAGTTCTGTTTAGTACAGTAGTCGCCATGAAAGAATAAGTTGGCTGTGTATCTTCAAGTGTGGGGTGGCAAACACACACAGCGAGTTGACCCTTGCGACCCAGGCAACCAGTTTTTTGTTTTGTATTCAGAGCCCGCATCCGCATCACCACCAATCAACAAGAAGATCACAGCAATTCGACAAAACAATAGAGGAAGCTATGTGACCTATAGAATTGGGATTAATACCAGGAACGCACACTATTGGCAGCACTCTCCAGGAACGCGTCGCTCTGGATGGATGGGTGTTTCCGCAATGACGAGGGCTCCAAGAACTTCAGTGAGCGACATACCGTGTTTGTCATTCAGAGTGAGCGAGTCTGTCTGTCTCCAAGAACCGTAGACGCCATAGAGCACAGCAGCCATAGTTTTCGATGGGATCCTTCCTCCTCTTTCGGGGGCGAGCTTGCTCTCTTTTGCTTTCGAGTCGCTCTCGACTCATGTCGCTCCGTTCTGACAGACTGACTACCGTATGGCTTGACTACCGTATCTCTTCGCTCTGGTGAACAATCTTCAATGTGACAGTCATATTAACTCAGTTAATAAAAAATGCTGACACTATACAGTACGTAACTACGAACCTTGCACCAGAATTCTCCCTTAGGTTCGCAATCGGTTCAGTTTATGTGCACAAACGTCCAGACTCGCACTTTAGCGGGGAGCTACAATGGAACTGTGGCCCATCACACGATCGCAAACCCCAAACTTCATGTTGGACAAGAAAGCGAGCACGCACACAAGGAGCTCTCTTCTCACAAAAGACAGGAGGAGCTCACTTCCGGATCCACCCCAGCGCAGCAAACAGGCAGCTTACAAGGCCCCGCTTGCTCGCTCACTAACGACACTCCAAGCAGCAGCTCACTCACTCACGCATCCACCAGCTATCAATCAACCATGTCGACGGAACAGCGCGCGCTTCGCTGGGGCTTCATCGGCTGCGGCAAGATCTCCAACGACTTTGTGAACGCGCTCAAGAGCGTGCCGAACGCGGTCTTCCACGCCTGCGCCGCGCGATCGCTCCCGAGTGCGCAGGAGTTTGCTACCAATCATGGTAGGTATCTATTAGCTACTCTGTGTTGTCTTGCGGGTATGCGCTGACAGGTCTTTGTGGTGCTTACTCGCTTAGGCTTTGCGCACTCGTACGGGAGCTACGAGGAGCTGGTCGCCGATGCACAGGTTGACGTTGTGTACATCGGCACGCTGCATATCTCCCACTTTGAGCACACGGTGCTGGCGCTGAACCACGGCAAGCACGTGCTGGTGGAGAAGCCCATGGCAATGAACTCTAAGCAGGCGAGCCAGGCGGTCGCGCTGGCGAAGGAGAAGAAGCTGTTCCTCATGGAAGGTACGTTCGATAGCCCTTGTTACATCATTTGGTGTTCCTCATTCTGATAGAAGCGTACTAAATATTGACTGCCCTTACCTGTGAATCGCCAATTGTAGGGATGTGGACGCGTTTCTTCCCCGCGGTTCAATTTGTTCGCGAGATGCTCGCTGCCAAGGAGATCGGCGACGTGCACCACGTGAGCGCCGACATCGGCTTCTACTTCCCACCGGACAACCAGCGTCTCTGGGACCGCGCTTTGGGCGGCGGCGGTCTGCTGGACATCGGCATTTATCCGCTCGCGTTCGTGACGATGGTGTTTGGCGGCCAGCCGGAGAAGATCTCAGCTGTCGGCAAGCTCTCGGAGGGTGGCGTCGACATTTACAGCTCCGTGACGCTCGAGTTCAGCAACTTCCGCTTCGGCACGATCGAGTACACGTGTCTGGCGCAGATGGGGGAGACCGTGACGATCATCGGCAGCAAAGGTCGCGTGCACATCCACTCGCCAGCACACTCGCCAGCACGAGTTACGGTCGTCAAGTACGGCGAGGATGGTGCCAACAAGGAGCAGGTGTCAGTATTCCCGGCACCGGAGCCAGCTCCAAATGCGACGCCTTTCAACTTTGGTGGCGCGAGCAGCTTTTTGTACGAGGCAGAGGCGGTGACCGCGTCGATCCTGAACCATGAGCTTGAGAACAGCGAGTACACTCTAGAGGAGTCGCTCGCGATCATGGAGATCATGGACAAGATCCGCGCGGACCTCGGCGTGGTGTACGACGCTGATACCAATTAGGGAAAACGAAGGAGGATCAAAAGTATCAAAGTCCAAACTCGAAGCACTCTTTCTGTGAGATGCACTGTTATTAAAGTGCCAGAAGTATCACTCTCCTTTTGGCATTGGTATCAAAAGTATCAAAAGGCGCACTAATACAGGTGTTTGGAGCTCTTCAAACAGTATCTAATTGTCCCAAGAGCCTTCTAATAGAGTGATGGCGTGTTTCCAAGCGAATGGCTTCCACACAAACCCACCCACCTGCAGAGTCATAGATTTGGTATCAAAAAGCAACCAAAGCAACAACAAAGATGGTGGTGGTGACGAAGAACCCCGTGGTCGTGGACGACTTCCTGCAGTACCTGAGCGACGCGGATGTGGCAGTGGCCGTCGCGGTCATCAAGGCGCTCACGGGCGTGATCTACCGCAGCGAGGCGTCCACGATGATGCAGATGGAGTCGGAGCTGCAGGAGGCGGCGCTGCACCTCAAGAGCTACCAGCCGGACGACACCTGCGCGCTCTCCGCGCGCTACCAAAACTCGATCGCGACGACTGCCGGCTGCCAACTCTTCCTGCGCTACGTCACGCGCTGTTTCCTCGAGTTTGATGTGCGTGCGCTGCGTTTGATAGAGAGAGAGATGGATGGATGGATGGATGGATGGGTTTCTGCTGGTTAGTGATGTGCAGGGTGGGTTGAGCTATCATGACTTACTGTGTGGCTCTGTGTGCGTTACACATGACAGGACTTTGAGCTCTGCAAGTCGCAGCTGATCGACCGCGGCAACTTCTTCGCCGAGACGTCACTCTCGAGCCGCAAGCGCATCGCCGAGGTCGGCCACAGCTTCATCCGCGACGGCATGGTGCGTAGAACCATTTCGGTTTGATGTTTGCACTCTTTGCTATGTTGTTTCTCTCGTAGTGAAGCTGACGTGCGAGTGTGTGTGATGTTGGATGATACGTATGGATGTGTACTGTTGTGTGTCTGTAGCGCGTGCTGACCCACGGCGCGTCGCGTGTCGTGATCGCGCTGCTCTGCGAGGCCGCCAAGACCAAGCACTTCTCCGTGTTCATCACCGAAGGCCGCGGCAACGACTCGGGGTATGTTATGCTACATGATACATCACACACACACGCTGTCTCTGAGGGCTGATATGCTGATTGTTGGATTCCTGTATGTTTTGTTGTTGTTGTAGCATGCAAACGGCCGAGAAGCTCGCAGAGAACGGCATCCCGACGACCGTGATCCTGGACTCGGCGGTCGGGTTCTACATGGAGCAGACGGACATGGTGATCGTCGGCGCCGAGGGGGTCGTGGAGAACGGCGGCATCGTGAACTCGGTCGGCACGTACTCGGCCGCGGTGATCGCGCAGGCCATGAAGAAGCCGTTCTACGTCGCGGCCGAGAGCTACAAGTTTGCGCGTCTGTACCCGCTGACGCAGCGCGACGTGCCGCAGACCCAGATGGAGCTCCCCGTGGTGCACGATTCGCTCTTGAAGAACGAGGTGGCGCTCAAGAACCTGTCGATGAAGAACCCGTGCTTTGACTACACGCCGCCGGGGTACATCTCGCTCATGTTCACGGACCTGGGCGTACTCACGCCCTCGGCGGTCTCGGACGAATTGATCAAGTTATACCAGTAAAGAGAAGAAGAATGAATCGAGTCAAACCAAGCATCAAGCAATATATATTGTGGTGGCAGAGCTCGCGTGTGGCCTGTGAGTACCAACCAGTACGGCGAGGGGGAGCTCTGGTATCAAGCGACTTTCTTGGGCTTCTTTTTGTTCTTGGGCTTTTTCACTTTCCTCGTCCGCTTTGGCTCTTCTTGTGGTGCCTTGGGGAGAAACTGGCGCACCAAACCCTCGATCGCAGTGAACCCAGGGTCGCCGCGAGCGTCGGGGAGATCCAGCCACGCGTTCCAGACTTCGAGCATACGCGCCGGCGCACGGTCTTTGAACCTGTCGAGTGTGGCAACACACGATTCGTAAATACATACCATACCTGGTTACTCTTGAATGTTGTCAATAGCGAGGTTGAGACAGCGTAGACGAGATCCGTACCTGGCTTTGTCTTCCACGCTTGCGCCAACCATTTCGTTGAAAAACGGACCGTCAGCACCAGCTTTCACAGCATCAAAGTCCTCGTTCGACTTGACGATCTGCGCATAAGCGAGCCCCAAGTTCTTCATATTCGCAACGGGGCTCCAAAACTGGAGCGGCTCGAACTGGTACGAGTGCTCCATCGCGTGCGTCGCGCGAGCCAGCAGCGTGAGGTTGAGCGGGTCGTCTTCCACCGTTTTCTCGAGCAAGTAGGTCGACCAACTCAGCGTTTTCATGCCGTAATCGCGAGCCTAAAGGGCCACACAGAACAATGGCAATGTTAGTTCGCACCCTGAGAACCAATTTCTATAGGGCTTAAAACACCAACAACACAGTCAGGGGTTTCCTACGATGGTCCACTCCCACGTCTCGTCGTTGTAGAGATCCGCTGGTGGCAGCTGCGGCAGCCGCTCCTGCACCATTTGCATCACGCTTTGCTGCTGCATGTACCATTTCTTGAGCTTCAGTTGCTTTGCTACCATCGCAACGTCCTTGGGGTGGATCTCGTCCAGGAGTCCAAACGGCACAAACGTATACTTTTGCTGGAAGTCCTGGTCCTGGCAGTTGAGTTTGCCACCAAAGAAGATACCCTTTCGCTGCCTCTTTGATCGAGTGGCTCTTGTGGTAGTGGCAAGTGGCTCGTAGTTCGCGTCCAGGAAGGTCGCAAACGTGAAGCCGTCGCTTTACATACCATCATCATGCATTTAAGTATTAGTATCAGTCAGAGAAAGACCAAAACGGTATCACATCACATCGCAAAGCCCAGAGCTGAGTTTGGTGTCACACGTACCGAAGCGCTTCCAAATGGTACCAGGCGCGTCCCTGGGAACTTCAGCATCGGATAATGCGCGCGCTTGGTCGCGAACCACTTGAACGTCATCATCGACAGGTTTAGCACCGTCACATCGGTTCGCAGGTGCTCGCAGCGCTGCAGGTACCTCAGCGACGTCCACTGGAGGTCGAAGTTCACAAATAGCACGGCATTCGCAGGAAGCGGCTCCAGCAATGCGCGTGCATAGTCGCGGATGTAGAACGCTCCGCTCTGGTCGCAGAGTTTGTATCACGTGGCGATTTGGAAAGCAACGAGTCCCAGACACAACAGTGAGCCGAGCGGTGAGCCAATCGTACTGATCCGCTCAGTGAGACTGTGCTTCAAGATCCGCAGAAATTGGTCGAGCCCGATGCCGAGCCAAATGAACACGAGCACGTTCGGCTGCTGCCAAAAGCGCATGTGCACGCCGTAGGTCAGTCCTTCGCTGAGCGGCAGGTTCGCGAGCGAGTGGAACACGACCATGTAGAACAGGTACGTGGCCAGGAGTAGCCAGCCCAGGGCCTTGCTAGGCTCGTCGTCTGCTGAACGTTGGTGGTGGCTCTTGGCGGACTCAGGTGTCTCCTTGATGATCCTGGTAAGGTGTGTGGCTTGACACTCGCTTGGTGGTGCTGGTTATGTCCTTGCAACGAGACAAAGAGCCCTAGCACAAGCACTGGGAGCGCCACGTAGCCCAGCGGGAGCTCGCGCGTGAAGAGATCCACTACGTACAGGTACAACCGCGTCCAGAGGTCTTCGTGCTTCTCGCTGGTAGAGAAAAGTCGGAACGTCCCGTAGTCGCCTCGACGCAGGTGGTGGGAGAAACCAGCGAGCGTCGTGACGTCGCCCCAGGACCCAGGCTGCGGATTCAGTATCATCGTGATCGGCATGTAGACGTACCTAGAAGTCATGGTAGGTCAGTTAGTTAGATGGCAGCACGACAGATAGGGTCCCATTCAATAGATAGACACGGGCGTACGGGAGCAAGCCAGCCAGGAACGCAGCACTGAGCTTTAGGAGTTCCTGTCCGTAAAAACTGGAGCTGGTCCGACTCGCTCTTGTCCACAGGACAAAGCAGACGATCGGGGTCTCAAATAACACGATCGTGTGCTGGTTGCAGAGCGCCAAGCCGCAGATAAACGCCCCCCGAAGCGCGACCTGAGAGCTGCAGTCGCCATTACGCGAATAGCGGAGCAGCGTGTGCACGAGCAGCGCCGCGAAGAGGTTGTTGAGCGCAAACACCTCGGCGCCGACTGCGTACGTCCAGATGAGCGGCGAGAACGCGAACAGCGCCTACGAGTGAAGGGGGCGTTGGTTAGCACACGTCCTTGGTGTTGTGGTTAGTATCGAATGGGAATTTTGAACCACGAACCACTGCAGTGAGCGCTGGGATGTGGCGCATGAAGCGTCCGCTGCGCTCGGTTCAGTGCATGATGCAATAGTAGATCATCACTGCCGCCATCGTGTCGCACACTAGAAGTCACAAACAGGATTCAGACACAAGCGCGTGAGTCACTCACCGTCGGCAATACAAATCGCCGCACACAGCACAGTACTGAGCGCTCGCTTACTTGCAGAGAAGAGGTTGGCTCGCCAGGCGATCGACGTCGTCGCTGCACTACTTTCCATGGTGCTGTGCCAGGGCAGCAGCTTGGCGAACGCGTGCACCGCGATGTTGAAGAGCGGGTACCCGGGCGGGTGCGAGACGCCTAAGTGGCAGGACTCGGCCACCAGCTCACCGCTGTCCCCACCCGCGACCAACGGGTACAGCGTCTTCGCGTACACACCAAGCACGAGCGCTGCGAGCGTCAGGGCGAACGCAGCAGCATTTGGCGCACAGTGGTGGACGGCGCTTTTGCTGGTGGTGGCAGTGGAGGTCTGACGCGATGGGGCGACTGTCTCTTCTTCTTCTTCGCCATGCACGCGTGCTGTTGGGGGCTGCGCGTGTCTGCGCTTGCGCATGTCGGTGCTGCTGCTGATCGAGAGAGTGGAAATGTGGAATGGGCTTTTTGATTGGTATCATTGGATCCACAAGGATCGCAACTCTTCGCACATTCCAACAAAACGTTAGGCATATCAGATCTCCTGACATATCTGATATCGTTTTGGTCTATTGGTTATGAGAGGGGTCAGGAAAGCGCGCGCGCAAAACTTGAACATCGACTCGCTTCGTGGCACTGCGTAGCACTTGTAGCACCTTCCGAAGTGACTGTCCGTGGTCGCGGAAGAACATCGCTTGTTTGGCGGGGCGGGTGGGTACACCAGGGACTTCAAGAGGCGCTGTAGCGTCCGCAGAGAGGCCTTGAAGTCGTCGAAGGTAGACCTGGTGAGCTGAAAGAGTGCCTGGGCGGAAAGTGAACGGTCTGACGCGGACCACTGGAGGATCTGCACTGCGTGATGCGGCTAGACCGACGCCGGGCGGCCCCTCAGCCGCAGAGCAGCGGCTTTCGGACGATCGAGGCGCGCATAGATGCGGACCGCGAGTTTGACCCATTTTGAGTGTATGCACTACACATGGAAACACCGCGCCAGCACTAGCACCAACACCGACACCGACATCGATGCAGTGACCAGGCTCCAACCTGGAGAAGCACGAATCCGCAGCAATGGCAGCGCTTCTGAGGCACATTAGAGTTTACAAGCGAGAGTGCCATGCAAAATAAACATATCATGCATCGAAACGCATGTCTTCTCGCTGTATGAAGCCTTCT
>JAADWN010001224.1:0-11211 GCA_023336175.1 Globisporangium lucens | reverse complement strand
AGACGGCTCAGACTGACCAGCTCATCACGGAGAATATTCCCGTCCCAAATTCTCCTGGCGAAAGTTCTCACAAGCGGAGAAAATTCGCAAAACGTGATAAATTTTCATGGGTGCGGAGACTTTTTACAGCCACAGTATGTGCGTGCGTACACACGCTTGCTTGTGAGCGACTGACAGACACGACTCGCTCGCTGGCTCCATCAAGTTTGAGATGTTATATTAGTCGACTAAAAGCCCCTCGAAGCAGCGGCAAAAGAGCGATCTGCTGGTGGCCCGTGGTCCTCATCATCATCATCTCAAAGCCCAAAGTCTGGATCTCCGTCCCTCCATGTCTCGTACAGTCAGTATCCCTCTCTCTCTTTTGACGAGACCAGTTGGCGTTCTTCAATCACGTCTCGTCTCTGCGCGCCATTCAAAATGCCACGCCCGTGATGTTCAGTTTGACAAGCTGCAGGTTTGTTGCTGTAAGTTACAAAACGTTGTTGTCCGCTCACGCCAAAATAGGAACGAGTGGCGTTCCTATTGAGTGTAGAGAACAGGCGCGGCGGCCTGCTATCGCACCCGTGCAAAAGCTTGTACACACGCTTACATCGGCGCGGTCGCTGGTATACAATCCCAGCCTTCAGCACTTGAAAGAGAGCCACCAGCCAAGCCTTCGAGCGAAGAAGCTCAAGAGATACGAAATGGCTTAGTTGAGAGCAAGCTCTTTGTTTGCGTGAAGGCAGTTGCGCCACCTCGACCACTTGCGACCTGAGCCCTCAGTGAAGCTACAGCAGCTTCAACAAGCACCAGACGCCGAAGAGAGACAGCGTGCGCGCTTGCTTACTGTATTCGCATCGAATGACACCCCTTTGACGTTGGCAATAGAGAGCGAGTTGAGGTGTGGGTGTTGTCCAGTATCTGAAGGCCTGCACTCCATTTTTGCTCTTTGACTTCTGCACTCTTTTGTGGTTGTATGAGCTACTATTATTATTTTACATACAACAGTCCGCCTGAATGATCGCGAACGAAACGAAAAGAGAAAGTTGAAGCAAGTCGACCGATCGACCAATCGATACATTCAGTTCGAGCGTTTCAAAAAGAGCCGGAATCACATCATGGGTGGGGTGGGTGTCCACCAGTGTCCACAATCGGAACTGAACCACAATAATCACATGGTACTCAAACACACAGAGATGGCTACATTTGTGACGAAGACTCAAGAGCTCACCAACCGATCACTATTGTACTTTGAAGTTTTGAGTATTGTCAACAAGCATATGCGTTGCCTACAGCTCCAGTAAGCTCACAGCCATCGGCTACACACACCCTCGTGTCCAGAGCTACCTGAAACACTGACGAAAGCCCTTCGTACGGTCGCGTCTCGCCCGTGATCGACTTGTAGAAACCGCGGTGTCGGATTCGATACCGTCCAGAGACTATGGAGGTCACAGATGCACTGACTGAGCGAATACGCCAGTGACATGCGCTCTTGGACTCAGTCAGTCCCTTGCGTGTCCACATGAAGCGAACATCCCAGTCGCTGTCAGTGAGCAAGGTCGCAAAGTCCCCATTGCGTTGCTGCATCTCGACATCGCAAAACGAATGCACGTCTCGAAACTGGTTCCGCGGGTGGCCGCCGTAGAACTCAACAGTCACGGTGGAGCCGAGTGTGTACGTCTGAGTGATGTTCACGTCCGAGCGAACATCGCCAAAGCTTCTCCCCCATCCAGGTGTGTCGAGCAACACTGGGGTCTGGAAACTGTAGAGCTCCGCCTTGTCGAACTGCTGCGGCTCTGGACCAACGTCGATTGGTATTAAAGGATCCGCGACGGACGCAGCGACGCGCACAAGCTCCTGCTGCAGTGCTTTGAGCTGGTTCGGACCGAACAGTGTCGACGCACCTTCGTAGTGCTGCGTGAGGTACTCCTCCTTGGTGGTGGCGTACTGCGCATACGCATTGCTCATCGCTGCAACCTCGACCTCGGTGACTCCAGCACTCTTGAGCGCTCCACGAACTGTGGCTCGGACCCGCCGCCCCGCCATTGTCGAGACTTCAAAGTTCGTCACTGCGAGTCCGATCTGTCCGATTTTCACGACCTGCACGGGGAGGATCTCGGGAACCCACCTGGCAGGACGCATCAAGCCTGTTGCCAGCAGTGGCACTTTGTTCTTTGTGTGGCATTCTTGCACCCACTCCGGCGTGGATTTCACGACACTTGACAAGAATCGGAACACGCGGTTCACTTCCAGATCGCCCTCTTGCAACGCTGCGATGCCGCGTCCGTCTTCCGTGCCCACACCAAAGTTCTGTCCCAACAACCCTGGACAGGTGCGGTACGTGTAGGGGCCGTCTTCACTTGATGAACCATGGCCATGCAGTGTCACGTTCGCAAAGTCCACATACGACAGCTTTTCGCTCACAGAGCCAGTGACCAGCTCACTTGGCGTCTCCAAGAGCTCCAGCACCTTGTCAGCTTGGCGCTTGCCGATGATCTCGGCGCTCTCCATGTCAGTCCCCCTTTGCCGCTGAAGGTGCCGTCACCATTATCCACCAGATTTGGACTCACGTCACCCGCGTTCGAGATCCCAATACCCGCCACAGCCCCAGGGAACTGCGTTTCGAGCAGGAACTCCGCGTAGCCTTTGTTGTCGCCCGTGATCAGTCGGTTGTAGCGCGTCAAACTGGTCGGGTGCACTGGGTAGAACGCCAGCAGTCCAATGAGTTTGTCATCTCCATCTCGAAACTGCAGCATCGTGAGCTCCGTGTCGTGGTTGTTTGTATACATATGCCTCTCTTGCTCGGGGCTTGCATCGTAGGCCTCAGGCGACCGATTCACACCGCCATTCACGATCGTTCCCTTGTTGAAGCGAATGGAGCCGGATCTTATCGACATATGCGCCTGCTCAATCGCGTCCATGATGCCGTCCACGATGACATCAAAGTTCTCGCCCACAAAGCCCCAGATCGACACGCCGTACAGGAAATACGCAGACGCGCCGCCAGGTCCCCCATGTGTATGAGTCGCATGCAGCACGATGTTCTGCTCCGTGTAGAGTCCGCTGTACTTGAGTTTGAGGCGCTGGACCACCTCCTGATGCACTAACTGGTAGATTGCGTGCAGATCGCAGTGCACAATGAGTGCTCTGTGGTTGTGCTGGCCCTCGCTGCTGCTCCGACCGACTTCTTCAATGACGTATGCGCGCGTAGAGGCGGTTGAGGATGCCGGTGGTGGTCTGCCCCGCGTCGCCGTAGCCCATCATGCCGACGTCGCCAGCGGGTCCCGTGATGTCGCGCTTGCCCACGCCCACGCGGTGCATTGCGCTTGTGGTGAGGGTCGCATGGGCGAACAAGAGTATGCAGACGAGCAGCAGTAACAGCACAAGTAGGTGAGGCTGCTGCAGTCTAGTGCCTTGTCGCCGTGTGCTCGCCTGTATGAAGAGCATGGTTTGCAAGCTTTCCTTGTTCAAGTTCGAATATGTACAGTACCGTGAATGCTCCGGTAAAGTGCGCCTCTGAATATAAGAGCATCATACTTGTTAAAAGAGCATACTTCTTTTGAACATAAACGAAGATTGGGGTCTTTTGATTTCAGTCATATGGATTCCGTTAGGTTCGTTTTGCTCGCTTTGCAAGAGGTGGCCACTTCAAAATCACACCAAGGGTTGAAAAAAGTATGAACATCACATTCAGTATGCACCTTGACCAGACTTCGTGAGTTTGCTTTTGAGGTCACTGATCAATGCTTCTGTCGCAAGCTCACCGACCAACAAGCGTCTTTGGTCAATGTAGGTTTTTGGGCGACGACTGATCAAATGGACAATTGTGGCAATTTCAGAGAAGTGAATGAGCTTGTATTCGCTCTTCAAACATGTCCGCTTCTGAGATTGGAGGCTGGCCATCCTTGGAGTCGCTGAGAGATTGACATTACTATTTTGCCGTTGCTCTCATTTAATTAGCATAGTTGCAGCTTCAATGGTAGAAGTCAAGCATCAACTGGGTACTAGTACACCCCCAGGAACAACTGAGCTGAGGTGCAGTTATTATTGATGTTAAGTTCAGAAGATCAAAGTTTCCCAAATGAGGCAAGGTAGGTTCTAGAAAGCATCTGCCATTATTGTTTGGGGCGGGTCCAGTTAAAAGTTAATGTATTGAAGCGTTCGCAGCCAGCCATTTTATAGAAAGAAAGCACATTGCTGACTAGATTCAAAGCCCACAATCTTGAAAGCTTTCAGGTGATTCGTGTTTCCCGACACAACAGCTCACTTTGCAATTCGAGGTCAGCAAGAGTGCACGATCAACGACCTCATGACAGTCCCATCGGCAGCGCCACAATAGAGTCTTCGACCCCCATAAGTGCCTCCAGTGACATCCCCCGTACACCCAATGCCTCCACGGGTGAAGACGCTCGAATCTCTTGATGATCAGCAGCTCAGCGATCCAGAGCACTCGATCCGCATCCGCTTCAAGCGCGCGACGACCCTGACTATCACCGCGGTGCTGGTGCTCATCACGTCGGCGATCATGTGGCTCTGTGCAAATGACGGACTGCGCATCAGTTCGTTTGAATCCAGCGCCAAGGACGACAGCGCGCGCAAGCAGCTGCGCGACGCGTACAACGCGTACTCGGAAGCGCCATTGCACTGGTGACCACCCCGCTCAAGATGTTCCTCGTCATGGTCGCTGCTGTAAGCGTGTTGTGCTTCGCGACCAATTTCAACACAGCCTCCAGGACGTCGCGAGTGCGCGCGAGTCGCTTCAACCACGCGCTCTTGGTGATCAGTACTGTTATCGGGTACTTGCTCACGAATGGGTTCAACACCCTGAATGTACAGCTCGCGTCGCGTCCGGTGGAATCGGAGATTACGACTAGCGACCTCTCACTGAGCACTGCAGAGAGCAGCAACATTTCGCGCGGTCCATTGAACAAGTTCACTGGTCCAGAACCTCTGCCCTTCATGAAGACGTCTGACAAACGCTTTCTGGAGGGAACCGAGGCAAACCCGCTCACCAACACGATTCTGCGCAGCGTGATCATGCCAATCAAGCAACCGCCAAAACCCCAGTGCCTTGAGAATAATGTACTCCAGGGCAGCGACGCCGTGGTTTATGGGTTTCCGTCTCGATCGTGGCACACCCGTGCCCTCACAAAAGCTATCAAGCCGGCGCAGACGCTCAAGATCGCAGTCACGGACAATTCCTCCGAGCTCCCGCAGGTTGTTATCAATGGTGAAGGCAGATCCAATTCTACGCCCGATGACAGTGACAAACGTGTCCTCCCGATGGGCACTCAGCAGGCCACGAAACTCCTCGTTCATGCCATATACATAACGGAAGCCTTGTTTCCGTGGTGGGAAGAAAGATATCTGGCTGACTTGGCAACTGAGAAGATCAAGACGAAGTACGAACCGACGACCATCAGCAACAAGAGCGGACGCATCCATCAAATACGATCGGATGGTGTCGCTGTCGGAACTGTTTTTCAATGCCTCGACTTCAATGAACAGGAGCGTAACTGAGATCTCAGGCTCCGAGTTCCTCACGCTGGCCAAACAATTGCTGTCCAACATGTTCAGCCGAGCTCGAAATATTTCGGCGTCGGAGGTCCAAGTCGAGTTCGCGCGCACTGCGAACGTCACTGCTGGGCTAACGTTTGCCTCACTCACGATTGAGATTCCGCTCTGGAAAGGTCATTACAATCGCGAGTCGTTTTTCAACACATCGAGTGGTGCCTTTGAAAGTTATGCCAGGCGCAACTGGAGTGACGGCAACTACTACTACGACCTGGGGATGGACTCTGCGTACAGTCGAGATGCATGTTGGGTGAACGAGCCCGAGTACCACAACGAAGGCAGAGAGCATTTCAGTGAACCGCAAGTGCACACGTTCACGAATTGCGTTAGCGAGAACGGAAGTGACGCCCAACTGCTGAAGCTCGACTATAAGAACCGCACATACGAGAACAACTCCGTCGAGATCACGTCGCTTCTTCACTGCCCAGGGTATTCCAACACCTCGATGTTCACGCTAAGCATCGGAGAGCGAATCCAGGGCGACGAGATCACGATTCGCGCAAACCCAAACCGCTTTGACAAAAGGAGTCGCTTGGTGCGCCTGAAGAACGCGCAGAAAGTGCACTCCACCACCGTCACGCTCGTCTCCTGGGAGCTTCAAAACTTCGCGGAAAAATACAACGCCAAGTGTTAAGACGGTGGTGGTGACCTAGCGTCGTGCTTGGGGCTCTGGTATGAGCTAGAAACCCCCGGCGGTCAGTTCAAGCCGCAGCATCTAGTGGTTGGCGCCAAACGCCTGTCGCTTGCGCTGCTGAGGTTGCCTCTCGAGCTTTTCCCAAACTTGGCGCTCGCTCTCGACTGTATAGGGCTCACACGGTTAGTGTCGAAAGTGGTGCGGCCATCAAGTGAGCTGTCGTCCTCTGGTAGGCTCGCGAACCCCGATCTGGTGTACCTGCGGCACTTTTTGAAATCTGACTGGCCAACAAAAGCGGACGAAGGGGAGATGTTGTGCTCTTCCGATGCGGAAGAGTTCATCTTCAGCATGGAGCGCAACCATCTGTACATGGAGAAGACGCTGCAGCCGTCGATAGCCGCAGGTTTCTTCTTCCTCTTCCAGGACGCAGTCATGCGAGACGTGATCGTCAGCAGCAACACCTCGAGTGATTCTACCATCTCAGCCAGTTCGGTCATGCTCGAGTTCCTCGGCAACACTCAGTGGATCGATGTCAACTTGTTGAGTCCCATGCCAAACATCGTTATGACTCTCGTTGGTGCTGCGATGCTGCTGTTGACCAGCATTGCGATTGGAATCGTTGGTGGGAAAGAAAAAGAGGCCGAGTTCCAGCGACTGGTGACCACGCACAACATCGCGGAGCTGCTGATCGACGAGAAGAGGTATCCGCCGTTTCTGGTCGGGAAATCGATCACAGTTGTCGATGTCCCTCACGAGGTACCCCAACAACAGGAAGACGAACTAGAACAGGAGGGTGGTAATGCTCCAAAGGCAGCAACGAGCCCCAACAGCTTGGATCAGTTTCGCATCCAGGGTTTGATCCTTGTGAACCAAGAAGACGGACAGCAGATCGGCTTGTCGCTCGAGCAAGCGCGAGCCTTTCTGAAAAACGCCGATGACTCTGTCTAAAAAGTACTGAGTGCTATGTGCCAGCCCACTATAGTGTACTGTGCGCAAGTGGCGGCTGATTGAGCAGCACAATCCAGGAACCCGCATCGAGAGTATTGGTGATAGGACGATTGGAACTTGGTGAGTGGGCAAACTCAGGTGTGGGATTCTGATAGAAGCTGGGAACCCACGCCCCGAATGGATTGGTGGTTGCTACTCTCCTCCGCTGGCATGATCAATACTACCGCACACTCCTGCTCTCACTGATCCTGTGACGACGACAGTGCAAGCGCACGTCCCAGTGCGTGTCCGTGAGCAGCGTCACGAACTTGCCGTTCACCTCCTGCTCGACGTCACAGAACGACGTCACGGCGCTCAGCTTGCTCTTCGGGTGCGCGCCGTAGAGCGTGGCGGATGCCGTGGGAGTAATCACACACGAAGCGTGGGCATCTGAACGCAGAGCGCCAAACCGCTTGCCCAGGGGTGCTGTGTCTATGACGATACCTTTCTGGACGCTCATGAGCTTGGAGCGGTCAAACTGGCGTGGCGTGGGACGACGAAGGTACTCTTCTTTGGTCGTCAGGTACTGAGCACAGGCGTTACGGATGAACGCTACTTCAACTTCAATGACGCCGACGCGCTTAAGTACGCTTTTCACGCACGGTGTCCAGCCATGGTGGACACTTCAAAGTTGGTCACTGCGAGCCCAAATTGGCTGATCTTTATCACTTGGACAGGAAGGCGTCCATGGCACGGGCTGTCACGAGAAGTCCACGTACGCCAACCATCCGAGCACCAAGCCCACGGCAAGCTCACTCTGGGAGTTGAGCAACTCAAAGACCTTGTTTGACTGGCGCTTGCAGATGATCTCCGCGTTCTCAACGGCAGTCCTGAGAACGTGCTGTTGCCGTTGTCGATCAGGTTCGGACTCACGTGTCTTCGAACAGGAACTCCGCGTAGCCCTTGTTGTCACCGCTGACGAGCTTGTTGTGCTGCGTCAGGCTGGTCGGGTGCACGGGGAAGAAGCCCAGCACGCCGCAGAGGTTGTCTTCTGCATCGCGGAACTGCAACGAGCACAGGTCCGTGTCGTGGTTGAACTCGTACTGCTTGCGCTCCTCTTCCGGGTTCGCAGCGTACGCGAGCGGCGAGCGGTTCTTGCCGCCGTTCGCGACCGCGCCATTGTTGAAGCGGATCGTTCTCGGCGCGACCGAGTTGTGCGATACGACGCTCTGCTCCGTGTACAGTCCATAGTACTTGTTGCCAAGCTGCTTCATGACCTCTTGATGCACGAGCTGGAAGACCGCTTGCAGGTCCGAGTTGACGAACACCACGCGCTGCACCGTGTCGGCGTCCTCGATGATGGATGCGCGCGCGTAGAGGCGGTTGAGGATGCCTGCGGACTTCTGGCTGCTGTCGGCGTACCCCATCATCACCACCTCGGCCGCGGGGCCTGTGATGCCGCCCTTACCCAGCCCGATGCGGTAGGCGGCATCGATCGCATGGAAGCACGAAGCGAGCAGTAGCGCTAGAAGGACTAAGAACCCGTCTTTGCGCGGCGAGATGAACATGCTTCCTGAGTTATGTAGTGACCTGGTTCGGCGTTGGCTTCATTGTGGTCGAGTTGCCTACTTGAATGGTTGTACTGCAAGCAGCGTCCCTCCAGCAAATAAGAAGTCAATGGCCAACAAATCTGAAATGGTTCCAAACAATGCTATCTCATTCGGTGCATTCGTGTTGTGTGTTGCTTTACAATTCTTCCAGCTAGTGTATACGGTAGTGTGGTTCTTCGTTCATATTGACGCCACTTGGAGAGGGCGGGCTTCTGTTCTACAGGGTGTGGTCAGTCGCGCACTGTGTGCGAGTGTGCGTTGGTTTCAATCGTTTATTCGTTCATCCGCTCGCTCAGCACTGGACGGACTGCGCGTGGGCAGCGAGCATCGCGGTTCGTCGGCGCTGCATCGCGAGCACGCCGACCAGCTGGCGCAGCTGGCGGATACCGTCGGCGGCGTCCTTGATCTGCTCCTGCATCTGCAGCACCTTGCGCTGCAGCGTCTTCACTTCGCCGTTCAGGTCGCGGCTCACGCTCACTGGTGCAAACGCAGTAGTCGGCGGATGAGATGGTCGTGTCTTGACCTTGGAGGACGTCGAGTAGGGCGACGCCTGGCTGAACGCGGCCGTGCGTACGCGCTTGATGCGCAGGTCGCAGTGCTGCATCGCGTCGACGCTGACGGACGAGCTCACCGATGGCGGCGGCGCGAGCTTGTCTTCCGTGGGAGTGCGCGGACGCTTCTTGCACGACTGGCGCGAGGCGTCCGTGAACGGGTTGGCGTCGCAGTTGGGGCTCACTTGGCACATGGCAACTGATCTGGTGCGTGTGAGGCGCTGACCTTGATGGTTGAGATGGTAAAATGAGGAATGAAGGCTGCGGACAGCCGAGCCGAGCGGTCTATCAATGCTATTGCATTGACAACCAAAGGCGCGCGCTGTTCTTAGTGAAACCAAGCCATTTGGAAGGAATCAGCTCATTTTATAAGCGAGGAGCTCCGTCAGTTTGCGTGTCAGAGAACGTCAAGGATCGCAGGCGAAATCGCCGTTACATAAATGGTCGGTCGGCTTGCTCCCTTCATATTATCTTTCTTAAAGTATGCATGCTAAACGCTTAGTGAACGGCCGGTCGGGAAAACGTGGTGGAGGGATAGGAGTGCTGCACTGCTGTCGGTCGGATTCATAAGCTAATTGTATGGAGTTGAGTAAGCTGGTGCAAGCAGTGAGACGGTCGGTCGGAAAACGACGCGACAGTCAGTCATTTATATGGGAGTTTGTAAGAGACGTCAGACGGCGGTGTTTGTATGCGAGTTTGTATGTCGCAAGTCACCGAACACCACAGAATGCGGCGAATGTTCGTTCGTGTTCGTTTCACCACCACAGATTTCCCAGCTGGCCGGTCGGTTTGATCGGCAGAAAATGTCTTGGAAGTTGTATGGGATTCTGATCCACCCGGTCGGTCGGTTTGTCGATTTGGACAGTGACATTTAGCATCCAGTCTATTCGACTATTAGTCAAGGCAAAATAGTTTAATTACTGAAAATGCGCATTGTGATTCAAATTTGGTCCCCTGCTCACCCTTCAACATCGTTGAAGTCAACCCCCAAGCTCGCGCATTTGGCATTCTATCCGATTGACTCGGGCGGTTTGACAGCTCGACGAACGATCAGCTAGCTGTCTTGTATTATCACAGAATATCGCGTCGTCGACACTTCAGTAACAGCACAGGCGATAGCCAGGATCTCCTGAATATCTTCACTGTGCCTGTGCGCATCGAATGCGCCAAGTCAAAGCAAATGAGCAGGAATCCGTCGGAGCTTTTTACCACAACTCTGGAAGGAGGAATATGGCGAAAAAAACGAAAAAATCAAGCCAACTTGCTTCATGCCACCTTGTCCTACTTGAAAGGCGTTGCTGAAAGTGTTGTTGTTGTGCGAAGGCAGATTTGAAAGTGAGATTGAATGATTAGAGTGAAAGAGCCAATATCCTACCAACTGCTCTAACCAATCATTCTGTAAAAACTGTACACCAGTGATCCTCCTGAACGAACTAAAACGTAATTACGAAAGCGGGCTTGTAAAAAAGGCTTCCTTGATGTCTTGATAACCTTCTGAAAATGTCTCTCCAGAAGGCGAGGTTATGCACAGTAACCCTTGCGTAGCCCTTTCATAACCTGTGACCTTGGGAGGCTATTCGGATTGTGTAAAGGCATTTCCAACAGTCCTTTTCTTAAAGCTCGTATGGGGTTGGCATCGTGTCGTAGATGGTCGTGAAGCCCGCGTGCTGCACCTGCTGGACGCGCGAGGCGGCAGCGACGGCGCTGTACAGCTCGGCGCACGGATTCTCCAAAAACTGAAACTTTTAGAGGACGTGCAAACCCCTTAGTAAAACCAAGTAGAAAGTCTGACTATCGTACTACTGTGGCTGTAAAAAGTCTCCGCACCCTCTCCAAACCGATCTATTTTTCGGTCTTGCGAAAAAACGATGAGAGGTATGAGCAAAAGAACAGATGCATCGTGTTGAACGGGTTATAAGAAGCTGAAGGCTACTTT
>JAADWN010001223.1:0-11228 GCA_023336175.1 Globisporangium lucens | reverse complement strand
TTTATATTTCCAGCAAAACTGCACATTTCATTCGGGGTGCGGACACTTTTTGGGTCGTACCTAACCGGAGATTCGACTTCCTGAAGTCTGAATTTTTCATTCGCTCAAAAACAAAGTAGCCTTCAGCTTCTTATAACCCGCTCAACACGATGCATCTGTTCTTTTGCTCACACCTCTCATCGTTTTTTCGCAAGACCGAAAAATAGATCGGTTTGGAGAGGGTGCGGAGACTTTTTACAGCCACAGTATCTTCCGTAACCAATTTAACCTAAATTGATTTTAAAGAAACGTAATTTAAATACGTTGCTCTAAAACCGATCATTTTCACAACAACACCTCATACAATGCACGCCAAAATCTGATTTTGGCGTGCACTGTACAAAAACTTCTCATCATGTTCAAATATATCGTACTTTACATGGTCATTTCTGTGTTTATTAGAACAAACGATCTCGTAAACCCACGATGTATTTGAAAAACCCGTAGATTATCTTACTTTCCTTGAGCTATTGGAAAACCTATGCGCTAATGTAAAAACCCATTGAAAAGTGATTTTTAAAGACCCATTTGCCCAACATTTCATAAATTTTCCGCGAACGCTACTCAACGGAGGGTTATCTTGGCGTTTGTATGGAGTGTATGGAGTGAACAGGCTCGCGGAGAAAGGAAAGGTTACACCACTTTTCCCACGAACCTGCTCACTCTATACATTCCATACAAACATCAAGAGAGCTCTCCTGTGAACAGGGCTCGTGGAATGTGATTGATTAGGAATGTCCCAATAGCAGGGGGCTCAGTTTGAAGAGGGGACAATCAGGGTTTTAGAGCTGGTGTAACTCAGATTTGTGTCTATAGTGACAAAAACCTTAAAAAATGTAGTTTTGGATTCATTTTTGAAGTAGGCGCGTAACGTAACCAGCCATCACTGTTTTTAGGGATAAAGTAGTGGCAATCCCGCATTTTGAGTGGGTGGGCAGCATTGCAATTCCGCGACAGAGCTCACAGACAAAGCAAAGGAGACGAGTTGAGATGGCGAGTGTGTTGCAGCGCAGCGTGAAGCTCTCGGTCGCGACGGCGGCGGTGGCGGTGCGTCCAGCCGCTGGTGCTACGGCGGTCGCTGCCAGTGCCCAGCAGCAGGTGGCGTCAGCGCGCGGCTTCGCCACCAAGAAAAAGAAGACCGTGAGCAAGAAGGGCTCCAAGAAGGGCAGCGAAGACGCCAACTTTGAGCTGATGCTGCGCAACATCAAGGGGCGCTACCCAGAAGCGTACGTTCATCGACTTCTCGCCTTGGAGCCGTATGTGTGGTGTATGTAGTGTACGCAATGCTGACGTTGTAATTGTGCCGTGGATAATATACAGTGAGCCGTGGTCGGAGGAGGACAAGCAGCGCTTCCAAGAAATCGGTCGCCGCTTCAACATCCTGTCCACGATCGAACACAACCACTTCCAGCGCGACCTGCAGACCAAGATCGACCTCAAGTGGGAGGCCATCAATGCGCTCCCAGCGCACCTGCAGGACGAGGCGATGGAGTTGGATCTCTCGCCAGTGCCGGAGGAGCGCGGCTTTGCGACCTGGACGCCACCAGTCGAGGGCTTCCGACGATACACTGACGAAGGCGCTGAATAAACAAGCTGCGTGAGCTGATACGATAGTAAAACAGCAGCGAGTAGCAGCGAAAGAACGAGCACAGGAAGAAGACAATACAAACATCATCGCAGTGCTGGCGGAGTCGAAGGGCAGCAGCGTGATGATGATAATAGATGAACGAATGCCTGTGGCCTTGTGTGAGTGCAGGCAGGTGTTAGCAAACCAAGCGTATGAGTGGTGCTGTTTTTTTATGTCGCTCACACGGAGTGCCTTATCTGTCTAGCTCTTCTTCGTCTTCCTTCGACTCTTCAACTATGGTGTGGATCTCGTCAGAGCCTGAGGCAGGACGCAGATCACCACCTGCCTCGTGCGTGGAAGTCCTCAGAGCCCCCGGTTGCTTGTACCACCACTCGCGCACATTCCGCTGGATCACGAGCGACGCGAGCGCGTGGGTCTTCATTCGCGCAAAGTTCTTGCGGCATAAAACGCCGCGCGTTGCAGCCTGGACCTTGATCGTCACGTTCTTCGTCTGAAGGAAGCTCTTGCGCGCAAGCATGCTTCGGGTCGCAGCCTGGACAGTCACTGCCGCACGCTCGCGCTCCGAGAGCTCGTTCTGCTGCATAATCTCCCACTCTGTAGCCTCTTGGTGCTGCTCATGCTGCTTCTGCTGGTCCTCGATGCTCTTGGTTGCTTCATGTAGGCGCTTGGTTGTCTCGCGCATGTTCTTGCAGTTGCGCTTCAGCAGCCACGCGCGAATGTTGTGCTGAAGCAGCTTCACCTCATCCTCAAGACACTGACGCTCTTCCGGACCCATGAGCTCCATCGCAGCCTCCAACTTTGTCAAACTCTCTTCATCGTCAGCAATCACGCTTTTCACGTCGGAATCACACAACGAATCGTTCTCGGTTGTCTCGTACCCAGACGCAAAATCGCTGTCAGGCGCTGGTGACGAAGTTAGGGATCCCGGGGTGCCACCACCACCTACGACGCCTAAACTAAGAAAACTCTCATCGCCAACGCTGCTCCCTCGTCGTTTGTTGCCATTCGCACTCGAGTCTCTTGAGATACTCAGGGACAGAGCGCATTTGTCGTGCAAGCTCATCGTAGAGAACGCCCCAAGGAGCAGCTTGCGATTGTGCTCGTGGTTCTCTCCGACCTACAATATTCCACAATATGCGCACAAACAATGTGTTAGCCACACTAAAGAGAGCAGATGATGAGAGCCATATTAGGCTCATACTTACATAATTCTTGGACTTGGCAGCACCACTCGATTCTCCTGGACTGTCGCAAATGCTGGATTGTGATCCGAATTCGACCATCCTGTCGCTCGATCCCCCTTCCAGATTCTCGAAATCGTCGGTGTCAAAGTCAATATCCATGGCAAACTCGTCCGTAGACGCTTGCAAAGGGTTATTTCTGACTTGTTTCTCTTCGTTGCACTCGGCATCTTGAGCTCCCATCAGACGTCGCAGATACGTAGCGACCTCAGAATGCTTCGACTTGTCTGCTCGATCGGCTGGGGTGAAGCCATCAAAGTCAAGAGCAAACAGGTCTGCACCAGACTGAACCAGCACGTCGACGACATCTTTGTGACCACACCCAGCAGCCAAGTGTAGTGCCGATTGACCCTGCGTGCTTTGCTGGTTGATCTGGGCTCCGTGAGAGAGAAGCAGCGGCACCAACGACGAGTAGTTGTAGAAACTCACGTAGTGCAGCAGACTCAACCCCGCCTCGTCGAGAGAGTTGAGCTCTTCCAGCAGCTCTTCGCTCGTGTGAGCAACAGTGACAAGCTGTCGAACGACGCGCTCAAGGAGCTTTTCGGACAGTTGCTCGAGATCTTGATCACTCAGCGTTTCAATTGTAGAATCATCCAGACCAAGTAAACTTGCAGTCGAAGGATCAGATGATGATAGCTCATCAGACATGGGTGGAGATGGTGGCTGGACGCCGCTGGGGTCAGCAGCCACAGTAGACAACGTTGACAGCCCAGCTTTGCCTTCACGTTCTTTGATCTTGATGTCAATTGGCTTTGGGAGAAACGAACTGCTATTCGGCACACCAAGAAACTCAGCAGGAGATGCGGTCGTCCAGATCGCGTGATGGAACTCGGAAAGTCGCTCGACAACTCGGATCTTGCACTGTCTTTCATCCACTACACAAGCACAGACACATACACATAGTTAGCAAGAAAGCCACGTAAATATAGTACAAAAAGAACATAACTTACAGTCTGTGTCGACAAATGATGACAAATTTGACGTCTCAAATGCCCGAGCACTGCGTTTTTTGTCGATCTGCTGATCTGGAAGTAGCTCTCGCTCTCCAACGTGACGGGGAGAACGACCGCGCTTCCCAGGAGCAATCTCGTACATCGCAGCTCCACGATTTAAACTCAGACTGGTCTGATCTGCTGCGCTCTCATTTGTTGGTTTAAGAGGCGGAGATGCTTGATGGTTGCTCTTGTAGGTGAACATCCTTTTACTGGACAACTGCGTGCACTCTGGTTGAAGCCGGTCCTGGCTACAGCAAACGTAGATATCGACGCTTCCAGTCTTGTTCAATGGAGGCGCTGCGGTAGAAAACCAAAGCCAACGTAGCACAACGAGGGGACATTAAGTTAGCAAAACCAGACGCCACAAGCCGAAGACATGTGAGAAAGAGAGAGAAACGTGAACCCACCTGTACAGCGCACGACGGTATCCGAGATTTTCTCTGCTGGAACGCGGTTGAGAATCCCAAACTGAACAAAAATACTCGACTGACTCTCTTGCTGTGGAAGCGGAGACGCCAGGCAAATCAGGATCTTTGCACCGCCTTCCGTGAAATCCCAATCTGGCGAAAAATCCGATATCAGCGCTGGAGTGACTGTAATAGTAGTGGTATTTGATGCAGTCCCTCGGGTGTGAGCTGTGGAGTTTCCAGACAACGACGACGGAAAGGTGTCAGGGTACAGCAGCTCGTCGCTGAAATCTGAGAGCCCTCCTAGCATCATGTTGCCGCTCTTCAGCAGGTCGAAATCTGGATCTCGCGTAGCGTAATCATGCAGCTGTTCGTCCAATCGTGGCGGCGCCTGCGGCATGAAATCCATCTCGAAGCAGTCTAATGGGCGAGATGAGAGAGATAGAGTAAGCATATAAACTCACATAACCCAACACGACTGAGGTATACAACACGTACTGTTCATGATCACGTCGACGCTCTCTTCTGACACAGCCTCAGGTTGTTGCATCTCTGTCTTAATAGGGAACTGCGGCGTCATCGTACTGGGAATGAAAGGCAACACACTGTTTCTCGACGCAGGAAGCGCGCGCTTGAGTCCCTTTGCCGTCACTGCAGTTGCTGCTGCACCATTCGCTCTCTGAGAAGCATGCACTAAAGATGATGATATTGCGACCGCTCCGTTGCTACTTCTTCTATTGGTACCGACAGTGCTGCTGATTTTGTTGGCTTCGTCAAAGTAGTGCACGAGCACAATGTGCTGGTTAGCGTCTCGCAGCGAATAGCTCCGTCTGTGGAATGTCTGTGCATTTTCGCGCAAGAGAAAGAGTGATGGTCAGCATCGTTGCACTTCAACCCGCTCTCAAGGCGCTGTCTGCTATTAACAACGCACCGCGGCGTCGGACGAGTGCACGTAGGTGCCCAATACGATCACTTCGCGGTTGATCACCAGCTTGGCGCGATCCTCTCGAATCTACAAACACAGATATATCACACCGCAGACGCAGCACCATATTCGCATGAGTAACACTTCTATAACAGGTATCATCAATGTATCACCTCTCGTTAGTTAATCACGCACCCGCCCGGACTGATCTTTCCGCTTCTGCCACTGCCAGCCGTCCTTCTTGAAATCGGGCACGTCCCTTGTGTCGTACAGCAGCAGACGTCCGCCTACTCAGAGCACACACACAATACACACCACCTTAGTTAGTGCCCGCACAAAGCCATCGGAATTATCTAAACGCATGCCGCTTTAAGAGACGCGACAAGTTTTGACGACGAGAAACAATCCACGTACTTGATGGCTGCGTCTGCAGCTGGCGGCAGATCGGCAGCGCGCGGAGCTGCGCGTGATGCAGTAGCAAGAACGCGAGCTCCTCCTTCACGAGCCAGCGCGTCGCGGCGTCCCGCAGCAGCTTTGTGGCGCGCGCTTCAATCGCCGCCGCGGCCATGATGCTCGAGTTCGTCGCGTCGCTCATTTTCGCCTGTTGCTTTGCTTTTGTCAAACATAAATGAGAATCCCAAGCGGCTTTTTGGCGGGCGTAAACTGTAAGGGTGTGCTCATTTTTGTAAATATGCTCACTACTTTCATTAGAAGCCTCTTTTACAGGTATATTTACTGTTATTTACAAAACTGAGCATATGGAGTTACTTCCGGTTACCGGTACGATCCGAGTTCGAGACGGTTTTTATAGAAGCTATGAGCCGTTCTTAAGAGATACATAGCTACATTTTGTCCTTGGTGGTGTTTGTGTATTCCCGAGGGGATATCGGGCGCGTGGTGTTTCAGCTGAGCGCACAAACCCAATCAAGCCTAGCATCCTAGCCACGCTTCGACTTTGGGATCGCATGGGTCGCCTACTTTCTCCAAGATCTGCCTCTTTCTCATCGCGACTGGCGAAGGATCAGCGCTGCAAGCGATCGCCATCCTGCGGAGACTGTAGCAGATGCCCGTGGAGTTCGTCGTACTTCCAGCCTTGACACGCTTGCGGAACAGCGTACCATTGCAAGCACTGGCACCTGCTTCAGATGGGAGCTGGCCCTCCTTGTCTAGAGGTTCTACGATATTTGGGCATGCCAGCGGGAACATTGAGACCTATTTCTCGTTGCGTCTGTCGCGATCCTGTCGGTGCGGTCTACTGGCAAGCAGGTGATGAGAGAATCGTTCCACAATGGATGCAAGCGACACAGCGGCTTGCTCAAGCCGCACTCGTTACCCAGAGACTCACTGCAGCACACGCGTTCGTCTACGAAGAACTCCAGCATGTTGTGGATTGGTGACATGTCAGGAATCGACTCGATCTTGCGAAGAATCGGGAGTGCGAGCCGCTCCAGCTTCGCAAAACTACTGAACTCCGGTAGCTCCTCGAGCGTCGGGAGCAGCGCGAGTGTCAGCGATCGCAGGTTGACGAGTCCGTGGAAACTCGGTAGACGGCGCAGGTTTTGGTGGATCCAATGTGCAGAAAGATGAGTGAGTCCATCTTGTCAAAGATGTCGTCTGGGAGGGACTCAAGGCTCGCGATATTGAGTGCTCCCTCAAGATGCCTGCGGCCAAATTGGCGCACAAACAAAGGTATTGTTCGTTAGCTTGGGCAGTGGGTTGTAGCCTTTACCGTTTGCAAATGGATACATGCTTACGTACAAGAACTCGAGCTGCGAGAACTCTTTGAACCAGAACGGCAGAGTCGCTGTGTGCGTGTAAGAAAGCGCTCTGTTAGTGAATCCAAATCGACAACAACCGTTAGCTTCAGCATACCGAGCAGCCTTCCATTGACGGACCCAAACTTGCATGCATACAAAGCTTTCACGTGCTTCAAGTTGGCACACCGCCTCTGTTGCAACGGTAAGGCTGATAGCATGTGATTGGTGAGCTGGATCGACTGGAGGTCGCCTGTCGTTGCGAGTTGAGCCACTTTCTCTGTCACGTTCTTTGGCTGCTGCCACTCCGTAAACGTCCTCGGCACGTTGTCGCCGCCAATGAACGTCAGACACGGATACTGTGCCAGGTCTCCCTCGCGGACATTTATCCACCGGCGCGCATGAACAGCGCACTCTGGATGCGGCAAACAGGTCAACCGAGTCGTGCTGACGCTCTTGGAGACGTAGACCACGACTGCCAATGGTAGCAGCAGAAAGATGATGGCACTCGAGTGCCGGTACGGGTGCGTGCTCCTCGAGTGCGCTTGCCAAGATTGGTCGACGCAGCGGGCGAGACTGAAGCAATGAAAGCAGAGCAACAAGTTCGTACCAATGCCTGTGAAGAAGCTGAGTGTGGACAGAATTCGAAGCAAGTCCAAAGCTCTCAGCACCACTGCGACCTGCATAGGGTTCGGGATCACGCACGCGTATCTCGAATGAACTTGGCAGAAAATGCTTTCGCTGATCGCGAGCTTTTTGCTATCGAATTCGAACATGGAGAGGCAGTCGACGACCGCCGTCAGCGGGAACGCGACGCTAACCAGGAAGTCAAACTATCGGAAAGCGTGAGAGAGCGAGAGACGATGGTATCTGATCAAGCCACTTGCTTCAATCAACGACCACTCCCACCTGTGAGCTCAGAGCTCGACTTACATGCAATCGACGAGATCCTGAGAGAGTTCCGATCGAAATCTCCTCACGCATATCATTGCAGTACAGGTGACTGTGTGGAGAACGACGATCGCCGCGAGCAGGTAGACCAGCACCAAGGGGTATTCGTTCTTGAGGCACTGGACAAGCAGAACAAGTTGAAGCGCAATATCGCCGACTTTGATCGCCAGATTCTATAGTAGCCGAGAGAAAACGCATTAGTACGATGGAAATAATAGGTGACCGACCACACGGGAATTAGGGCCTCCAGTCCACTGTGGTAGATCACTTGCCGTGAGCTGCCGTTGGTGGCTTTCCTCGGTTGTCAGATTCACAGCGAGCCGCGTCGCACTCTTTGTGATCGACCCTCGCTTTGCGTCTTCGGAAATACCCGCGAGGGATTGCTGTAGACTGAGCTTGAATGAGTCTAGATTTCCTATCACAAAGTCTTCAAGCCGCCTGATATCCGTTGGCTTTCGCAACTTTGTTCTCCACAGCGTCAGCTTCAGGATGATCAGCGAGTAGCCTACGATCACGATCGCGAATCCGACAACCGCGACGAGCTTGAGGGACGTGGACGGCTCCACCAAGAGCCAGAACGTGCCGCTGTCGTAGCTCTCGGTGTTCATGATGCGGTTGACCGTGGCGCTCGGGTACGCGCTGAGCAGAGTGAGTCATACCGCCCACGCGTCGCACCCTAACAGGACAAAGAATAGAGCGAGGTGTCGGAATCCCAATTTCACAACACGCTGTTGCTGGTTTTGCTGGATCGAGTTGGAATTGAGGATCTGGACTGGTAGTAGGTTCGTGCATACTGTAGGTGGTTTATTCTTCAGCACATCACCGACCATGGTGGTTGATGGCGAGCCCATCATATTTTCATCCACTGGCAGCACGGCCATAAGGGATATAATACGTGCTTGCATCTCCTCTGGCTCAAAGACCAAATTCTGCAAATTAGCAAGGACGTGTGTACATATTATGAGTTACAACGTAACCGAGCCAAATCGCTTCTTTTTGGCGAGCCCAACATAATAACAATACAGGAGGAGGAGCCACTTCGTCTCCGTACTCGATCTAAGGTGGGGGAAGATTTTGATACAAAAGGAATAGTTGGGTATTAATCGGTCACGTCCGAGGCAAACTTGAGAAAATAACATCTCTAGGCACCTGCGTTGTCATTCGTACAGTTTGCCCCTTCTCAAGCCTGGCATCCCAGCCACGCTTCGACTTCCAGGTCGCACGGGTCGCCCACGTGTTCTTGGATCTGCCTCTTTCGCATCTCGATCTGGAAAACGTCGCTCGAGCACGAAATCACCCGTGTTCGGACGTTGTAGCAGATGCCCATGCTATTCGTGCCCGCCTTGACACACTCGCGATGCATGATACCGTTGCAAGCTCTGACGTCTGCCTCCAAGGGATACTCGTTCTCTTTGATGAAAGGAACAGGCAGCCGTACGCACACCGAGCACGAGAATGCAGCAAACTTGTTGCGAGTCACGTCGGTCGCGATCTTATCGGTTCAATTCGAGGGTAGGCACGTCATGGGAGGGAGGTTCCAAGACCCATCGAGGAAGCAGACGGGATTGAGAGCGTCGCACTTGTTATCCAGAAACCCATTGCAGCAGACCTGTCCGCGAAAGAGCATGGAAAACTCTACCAGATTCTGAATCGGTGACATATCTGGGAACGCGACGATACTAGGAAGCAGCGGAAGAACCAACCGCTCAAGCTTCGCGAGACTGGCGAATTCCGGTAGCTCTTCGAGCTCCAGTAGAAGCGCGAGCGTCATTGAGCGTAAGTTCACGAGTCCTCGGAAACTTGGCAGTCGATGCAAGTCGGAGTGGGTGCCGATATGCAGAAATGTGAGCGAGCTCATGTTATCAAATAGATCCTCGGGAGGGATTCGAGACTCGGGACGTCGAAGGATCCCTCGATATGTCTACAATGTGACCAGAGTTTGAGGTTAGACACACGACGAAGTCTTCGGATTGCTCCACAGGCAATACAGTACGTGCAAGAATTCGAGTTGGGTGAGTTCCTTGGACCACGGTGGCAGAGTTGTTGTGTGAGAGTATACAAGAGATCTAGGTTCGCAAAAGGGGAAGAAGTCAGACTCGACAGACTGTCGCATTATAGAAATGGCACAGTAGGTGACAGTCAGGCTTATATGTGCTTCATGTTGGTACATCATCGCACTGCTAATGGCAAAGTTGGCAAAAGTCGGTTGGCAAGCTGAATCGTGTGTAGACCACCAGTGGACGCGAGTCGGTCCACCTTCTCCATCAAATCCGTCGGCTGCTGCCGCTCGACGTACGTCGTTGGTGCGAGGCCACCGTCGATGAGAATCAGACACGGACACTGCGTCATGTCCCCTCCGTCGATTTTTACGCATCGGTACGCGTGAACCGCGCACTCTGGATACGGCGAGCACGCAGTTTCAGCAGAGGTGATACCCATTGAGACGTAGGCGGCAATCGCTACTGGAAGCAGAACGAATACGATGGTAACCGGGTGCCGATACGGGTAGCGACTCCGTGAGCGCGCTTACTTCGGCTGATCGATGACGCTAGCAAGATTGGCGAACTGAACGCAAAGCGAGAGGTTCGTGCCGATGCACGTGAAAAAGCTGAGCGTTGTCAAGATCCGAAGCGAGTTTAAACTTCCGAGTACCACAGCGATCTGCACGGGGTTCGCGATAATGCGCGCTTGTCGCTCGAACGCGCCTGGATGGAAGATGCTTTCATTGAGTGCGAGCCTCTTTCGGTCAAACTCAAACGTCGGCAGGCAGTAGGTGACCACGATCATCGGGAACCCGATAGCGATCATAAAGTCAAACCTGTTTTGGGAAACGGTTGGTCAGTTGATCCTTGCCAGCCATAGGGATGCTAGGAGTCCAATAGTTTTCACGTACGTGCAGTCGATGAGCACCTGGAAGAGTCCCGTTTGGAGCCTTTGCTGGCGAATCATCAGAGCGGAGGCGATGGAGTGGATGATGATGACCGCCGTAAGCAGGTAGATCAGCGCCAGTGGGTAGCCGCTCTCGAGGCATTGTACAAGCAGCACTAGTTGCAGCGCAAAGTCACCAAGCTTCACCGCTACATTCTAGCTGTCAGGCGAACCGAGAAAATATCAGGGTAGTCATTCGAATTCACCAGCACTAGCAGCAGAAACAACAAAGATGCGGTCAGGTATAAAAATCTGATCGCTTACCATGAGTTGCCGCGCGTGACTGATCTCCGAGGTCAGGTCGATTACCAAACGCGCGGCGCCTTTCGTGATCGATCTGCGCCTCGAGTTTGCGGAAACATCTGCGAGGGACTGGTGCAGCCTCAGCTTGAACGAACCA
>JAADWN010001222.1:0-11231 GCA_023336175.1 Globisporangium lucens | reverse complement strand
TAAGAGACGGCTCAGACTGACCAGCTCATCATGGAGAATATTCCCGTCCCAAATTCTCCTGGCGAAAGTTCTCACAAGCGGAGAAAATTCGCAAAACGTGATAAATTTTCATGGGTGCGGAGACTTTTTACAGCCACAGTACACAGCATCCGAGGCGCCACCACCTCTCGCTCCATTGCTCGCGAGGTCTGTGAACATTTGCGTCTCTCGCTGCCGCGCGGCAGCTTTGGTCATGTAGACGACAGCGGCGACCACAGCTGCAGCGGCGGCGAGACAACCCACGACGATGCCTGCGATCGCGGGTCCCGAGAGCCCAGCGTCACTAGTTGGCGAAGACGAACCCGTCGAGGCCGTTTTACTAGCAGACGCCGTATCGGTCCCAAAAATTCCTCCCGCGGCATTGTTCGCAGCGCCAGCTGTACCACCATTGGCTGTAGATGTTGCGGTAGATGTTGAGGCTGAGCTTGATGGTGTGGGCGCCGGTGCTTCACTTGGATCCATCACCGCGGGAGTTGGAGCTGTTGCTGGTGATGGCGACGAAGAAGGGGTTGAAGCCACTGGAGTCGGAGTAGGATGCGATACTGTTGGCGTTGGAGTCGGAGTCGGTGCTGGCTGTGTGGTAGCGGAAGTCGGAGTCGGAGCCGGGGTTGTTTTCGCTGGTGTTACCTTGGTAGAGGTGCGAGAGTAGTCCCTGTAGGTGTTGGAGTCGGAGTTGGGGTTGGCGCAGGGGGAGGAGTTGAAGTCGCTGGCGTTGGAGTGGGAAATTCAGAAGTCGGAGCTGGCGTCACTGGCGTTGGCGATGGTGTCGGGGTTCCTGGGCTTGGACTAGGCGTCTCCGGGGATGGCGTTGGCGCTGGGGTCTCCGGAGTCGGAGCTGGGCTTGGAGTGTCAGGCGTTGGAGTTGGAGTTGGAGTCTCAGGCGTTGGCGTCGGGACTTCTGGCGTTGGTGTTAGCGTTGGAGCTTCGGGCGTTGGTGCTGGCGATTCTGGAGTCGGGGTTGGTGTCTCAGGTGTCGGCGTGGGTGTCTCTGGGGTGTCTGGGGTCGGAGTTGGCACATCTGGCGTTGGAATAGGTGTGTCAATCGTTGGAGTCGGTGTCTCGGGTGTTGGCGTTGGAGTTGGGCTTTCCGGAGTTGGCGTGGATGAAGGCGTCTCTGGAGTCGGAGTCGGGGTATCTGGCGTTGGCGTTGGTGTTGGTGTTGGCGCGTACGGATTTGTATCATACGCTGGCGGAGCTGTGGTGGTGGTGGTGTACGAGCTGCGTGTCGGTCGACTCGCACGTGAAAATATCGCCTCTGCACCTAGAAGGAGTGGCATCTGGCCCCCATTCAGATCTCCAGTGCTCGTGTCGCTTACATCGGGTGTTGCCTCGAAGACTCGTGAATGTGTGTACTCTTTCGCTACCGCATGTGCTTGACTGGTCGCTCCACAGATCAGTATCCCGATCAGCATAACCAGCAGGGTACCCGCTGCACGCAGAGATCGTTGACCGCTCTTCATTCTTTTGTTGTGTGCGCGCTCACGCGGCTCCAAGTGTCTCTTGGCTCGGTCGGTCGATGGAGAATTGCAGAATGTGAGCGAGACTGTGTGTGTGTGTGTGTGTGAAGAGGCAGGGGGGTCATCACGCGGACGTCGTCGAACCAGCAGTCGCACTCAAGTGTTGGGCAGAGAGGGTCCGGAGACTGCGCTATCACGAAACGCCAAGATCCTCAACAAACAAACCACCTCCGTGCCATTTCGACGGCGCCTGTTATTTTTGCTCCCTGCATCGAAACCGCAAGGAGCCTCTTCACCCACACGAGAAAAAAGACGGAAAAGAAAACGGACGCTTGGGCACTTCGATGTGCGGTCGGTCGCCAGGGCCCATCAAACATAGCAATCATATCTCTTTTTTTACTTTTGGAATACCTTTCTCAGGTGGTGGTGGGGTGGACATGAGCTCGAAGGGTAGGCGGGCCGCCCTACATAGCAGCGTACGCCGCATCCGAGTGGCCGCCATCGCCGCCGTGGCCCGCCAGCTCGGCGAACATTTGCTCTTCTCGCAACCGTGCAGCGGCTTTGCTCTTGTAGACGACGACCGAGACGACAACCGCTGCGACCACAGCAGCGCAGCCCAGCACGATGCCTGCGATCGCGGACCCGGGGAGTCCCTTTTTGTCGCTCTTGGTGGACGGAAACGAGGAACCCGTGGACGCGGTTTTGCTGGTGTCAGCCGTGTCGGCCCCAGAGGTGCCTCCCGCGGCATTCTTCGCCGCGTCAGCAGTGCCGCTCGTGGTCGTTGTCGTCGAAGTTGTCGTGCCCGAGGGCGTGGGTACTACGACTTCACTCGGATACGTCACCGCAGGCGTTGGCTTTGGAGTTGGGAACGGAGGAGAAGGTGCTACGGGTGTGGAGTGAGCTGGAGTCGGCGCTGGATGCGTCGAAGCCGGAGTTAGAGCTGGTTCTGACGTCGTCGGAGTCGGAGCTGGCGCTGTGGTTGCTGGAGTCGGAGCGGGGCTAGTTGTAATTGGTGCTGTGACTTGCGGAGGTGCGGGAGTTGTCACTAACGATGTTGGGCTTAGGCTTGGCGCGGAGGTTGGCGTTGGGGTCGGTGCTGGAGTTGGCGCTGGAGTCGCTGGCGTTGGCGCAGGAGTTTCGGGGGTTGAGTATGGAGGCTCTGGTATTGGTGTTAGAACCAGTGTGGGAAATGACGTCACTGGTGTTGGCGTTGGCGTAGGAGCCTCGGGAGTTAAGTATGGAGGCTTTGGTGTTGGTGTTGCCATTGGGATCTCTGGGGTAGGCGTTGGAATCTTTGGCGTTGGTATTGGTACCGGGGCCTCTGGTGGTGGTGGCGCTAAAGTCTCTGATGTCGAGTATGGGGACTCTGGAGTAGGCGTTGGTGCCTCGCTTGGAGTCGGAATCGGCGCTGGAGTCTCCTCTGGAGCTGGCGTAGTCACTGTTGGAGTTGGGTATGCTGGAGACGCAGTCGGCTCGGGGGTTGGCGTACCACCATCACCACCATAATAATAATAATAATCAGAGCCAGAATTCGAGAAATCGTGTGACCCAGAAGACAATGATGAACCTTCGAAGCCTGAGCCAGAAGAATTCGAGTCGTCATCGCCATAATGGTCATCACAATGGTCACCGCCATCACCATAGCTGTACGGCGGAGGCTCCGAGTAGTGAGGATAGTTCTCTTCGTCGTCGCCGTCGCCACTGTCTCCGTCTTCATCATCTGGACCAGATGTCGCGTCTTCTGGCTCGGGGGTAGTCGCATCATCGTAGTAATCGCCATAGTCTTCTCCGTACGGCTGTGACGGCGGTGCTTCTGGTTTCGACGAGCCTTCCGAACTGGATCGATCCCGGGGTTCTTCGTATCCGCTCAGTCTGGGAGACGACTCTGGGGCAGGTTCAGGAGCGTTATCGTTGCTGTTTGGCCCTGCCGACGACGACGATAAATGCGGTAAGTAGTAGTCTTGCGCGGGTGAAGACCCAGAGCCCGAAAGCGAAGTTGATCGCTCCTGAGAGCTCGATCCAGAGCTTGAACCGTAAGATGACGACCCGGCACCACCTGATGATGACGGTGTCGTCTCATACGCCGGTGGAGTAAACTGCTCAGGATCAGAGTATGGCGAAGCGTACGCTGAATCCACGGGGTCGGCGTAGGGCGAGGCGTAGGCTGGCCGCTCATACACCGTCGAGGCCGCGGTGTACGATCCATACGCACGGTATCCGCGTTGCGTTCGATCCGAAGATCCGGGGCGTCCGCCTCGAAGGTGCTTGCGGTTTCCATGCCGATCTACCCCATCCGCCACAAGCAACTGAGTCGTCTCGTCCGCTAAAAAGACGGAGCTCTCGCGCCCATCTGCGACCACCCACGCCTACGCTTCTTGACTGCACACTGCACTCAGAGTTGCTAATACTAGCAGCAGACGGTGCCACTGCCACTGAGACCGCCTGGTTCTCCCCATTCTGCTACTGTTGCTGCTGTTGAGTCTTCTTTGGTTCTGGTTGCGCTCTTCTGGCTTGGACCGATCTGAGTGCGTCTGCTGGGAAATCGCCGAATGAGTGAGTGACGGCCAAGGCAAAAAGATCGCGAGGGACGCGTGTCATTCTCACCCCTGGCGAATCAATCAAACTGGGAACTCAAGTTCCCAAAATCCAAATCTTTTTTCTGAAAGGGCCTGGATGAGGATGGGGAGACTGGTTGACCTGGATACGCACTCAATTTGCGTGTCTCTTCATGAAAACCCGAACACTTGCCCTCAGGTGCTTGCTGGAAGGGTTTGCTTCCATTTTCGCTCTAGAGCTTTGATGTGCGGCTGTCAATGAAGGAGACTGGTGGGCGAGGCGAGGCGCCGCGCGTTTGCTTGGCATGGAAAACCCTCTTGGCTAGTTGGATCTTCCTTCGTCTTCTTGTTCGAGTCGCTCATTGCACCACTTTTCTACCATACAACAAGGACGTCAAAGCGGCCACGCTGGACTCTGCGAGCCATTGGGTTCTCTGTTTCCTCTATCCTGGTCCACATACTCACATACACATATTCAGCCAGTCATTACCACATCCAGTACCTGTTCAATATGACGAGTGAAGAGATCTCCTCACCAGTGGTGCTCGGGCGGTTCGTGTGGGAAAAGTGGCGCTACGTGTGGTACGTGGGGCGCATCGTGGACGACGTGGGAGGCGCTGCTGGTCTTGATTCAACTGGCGAAGCAACGAGCGGTGAGGAGTCTTTGCCGTCATCTACATCAGTATCATCGTTCGCTTCCCACAGCCACGAGAGACAGGTCAAAGTTCACATCCACGGCGAGCCCGACACGAACGATAAGTGGTTCCCAATCGCGTCTGCGAACCTGGAGCTCCTCGCAGTGATCCCGAGCGAAATGACGGCAGTCGGAGCATTCCCAGCTCTGAACGAGTACGTCGAGCTGCTGCTGATGGACCAGAAACTGTGCGGTTTGCTAATTCCAATCCACCGAGAGGAAGGGACTCAGGACACGATGACAATCGGCCACCAGCTCACATTGGCTGGCAGAGTGGCGCAAGTGCTGCCAGCGCATGACGCGTCGGTCGTGGACGTCGAGTACCCGCGTGCGTATCACCACGTGGTGCGCGAGCGACGAGTTCACATCGGCAACGGATACGTGAGTGCATCACCACCAAGCAGAGCGAACACGAAGATAACCTACACTCATCTTGTTGATTCCCATCTGCTCTCTACTCCTGTAGCTGAAGGCGATCTCGGAAGACGAATTTGAAGATCGACAGCGCCGTCTCGAGCAGGCTGTCGCCCTCGCATCCACAGCACACAGAGCACCGATCCGCACGTAGCTCGTTCGTGCCTAACACCAACGTAAACAGTAAACCTCTTCGCAGCCCCCTCCTTGGGCTCACATCACTTACAACACAGCAACGCGCATTCTATTCACCTCGTTGTCCAGATTCCTATATCATCTAAGACACACCTCGTACATACCTCACGCTCTACAACCTACCTCTAGAGCCCATTCCTAGTAGTATTTGTCGACCGAGCCGCAGCATACTTGAGGTGGTCTCTTCGCTGGATCGGCACGCTCTGGATCTCGAGGTCGTCGTCGTCGTTGTCGTCGAGCGAGAACTCGTCGAGCGCGTCGATGTGGGTCGATACCTCCAGGTACGGGTTCTGCACGATCGGCCGGAAGCGGTAGCCCGTGACCGCGAAGAACGCCACGGACGCGGCCTCACCCAGGAACACGGCCACCCACGTGGCGTTGTACGGCAGCGACGCCGTAAGCAGGAAGAGCGCGATGCGCGTGAAGTAGATGTACGTGACGACAATGAGGTAGAACGAGCGGAACTGCGTGAGCTTCTGCAGGTTGATGTGCGCCTTGCCGTCCGTGAACGCCGACTGGCGCAGCGTGCGGATGGACCAGACGATCGGAAAGAGGATCGCGAAGCAGCAGAGGATGTCGAGCACGTGCAGCAGGTCGCGCCAGGTCACCCACGAGCGCGTGCCCACGGCGGTCTCCTCGAGCGCGATCATCGCCGTGTTGCTCAGCACCTGGAGCACGAGCACGACCGAGATGACCGACTTGTCGCGGCTTGACAGATGCGGCTTGAGCAGCGACCAGCCCGTGCCGATGAGCAGGATGACCGCGAAGAGCGTCATGCCCTTGAGGAACATGAACACGTAGTACACCTCGGTCCAGCCCGTGAGCGTGTCGCCGTGAGTCTTCATGTAGTAGTAGCGCATCGACTCGGCGAAGAGCGACACGGTCTTGAACACAATCAGCACCGTCATCATGTGGTGCACACTGTGGATCTATAATTGACAAAATACATTCAGCCATGTAGGCAAACAAATACTAATCAGTCCTCTAATACTTTAGGGCCCTCAAGTTCAAGTGCTACTCACATGGCTAGTGTTGGCGCGCAGGTAGCGCAACCAGAGCGCGCACGCCGCGAGAAACGCGAAGCTCATGAGCAGGTACACGGTGGGCAGCGGCGAGTCGCCCGCCGAGAGGTAGTTGAGCGCGCCGTTCTTGAACTCGGCCTCCATCTAATATCAGACAGACAGACAACCAAAACGAAAGCGAAAGCGAGTTAGATGATGACCACGCCTCCCTTACAAGCCGATTGAGGTGCACAGACAACTATTTAGGACGTACGTGGAAGGAAATTTGGAGGTTGCTGGTGCACTGCGCGAAGAAGAGGTAGTAGAACCCCGGCGCCAGCGCGTTCGCATCGGTGGCCTCTACACCTTCCGTAGTAGCGATCGTGCGGCTCAGGTTCCTGTTAGGTAGGTTCACACAAAGAAGTACCATTATCGTTATATGTAACACCCCCCATGCG
This sequence comes from Globisporangium lucens, assembly GCA_023336175.1. Lineage (NCBI taxonomy): Eukaryota > Oomycota > Peronosporomycetes > Pythiales > Pythiaceae > Globisporangium > Globisporangium lucens. The sequence goes on along the minus strand of JAADWN010001222.1, from coordinate 4,418 downwards.
TACTGTGTACGAATGCATTGTCACCAGAGAAATAGACACAAGCAAACTCTAATATCGTACCAGGTGGCGGCGTCGGCAAAGTCGATCCACCTGTCGCTCGAGCGGTTCGTGAGCACGCAGTAGCGCTCGGCGCCGCCGTCGCGCGCGTCCTGCATCAGCTGCATCGTCTCCCACAGCGCGTCCTCCTGTTTATTATCACCATATTCACACGCGAATAGTACAAAAGCATTCAGTTCAGCTCAGTTCATGGATATCCGCCTGCCCATACAAACAGACCCCCCACAAAAATGCCACACATTGGACATACGTGGATGAAGAGCAGCCCCGCGCGCACTGCGCTCTTGCTGTCAGCTCCCTCGCCGCCACTGGGGACGTCTTGCGGAACGCCGTCCACGACGAACGCGACGTCGCGCATGCGCACGTCCATGTGGCCCGCGGCGCCAAAGCCGAAGCGCTCGATGAGGAACTGGTCGCGGTCCTCGCTCTGGAAGGACCACGTCTGCTTCATGGCCGCCGCGGGCGCCGGCGCTAGCAGCAGCAGCGGCAGCACATAAGTGACTAACAGCAGCGGCAGTCGCGGTTGCAGCAGGGGCGTGAACGCCGTCCGAGTCGTCGCCATCGTCTTCGATGTGCTTGCAATGGGAGCTGGTGGCTTGATTTGCGTGTCCGTCTGGCTTTTGACCACGCACACACTGACGGACCGTCTCTCTTCGTTAAAGTGCGATTTCGCACCATGTCGTATTTTAGCGAGACACCCGAAATGTTTTTTGTCTTTTGTCGACAATAATATCGACAAAAAAAACGCGCGACACTCCGACTCAAACGCGAAAGTCAACACAAATTCGCCATCAATCAATTCGCCATGCTGCACCGCGGCGTGCCGATCGACTCGCCGCCGGACCAGTCTGCGACGCTGCGGCAGCTCGAGGCGATCGAGAGGGCGCTGGTGGCCAGCGACGACCAAGACCGCGGCGGCTTCGAGTGCAGCGCGCAGCACGAGAAGCTGCGCGACGAGCTCTGGGCGCTGCTGCTGGACGTCGTGTGCTCGCCACTCTGGGTGCGACTGCGCGCGGCGTCGCTGCTCAACGTCTGCTTCGCGATCCGTGAGGACCTGCTGCGCGTCGAGCACCGCAACGCGTACTGGATCCGCTCGATCGTGAGCACGACCTGCCAGGTGCTCGAAGAGCTCAACGCCACCGAGCGTCACCAGGAGGCGAACCTGTTCGAGTGGCTCGAGTTCCTCGAGCACATGCTGCTCGCGACGCCCAGCGAAGTGGTGCGTTTCGGTAGATATCTATGTGTCCATGGGTGTGTGCGTGGGTTGAACATGGACTCTTGTTAACCGCGCTATTCTGTGTCGTGGATGGACTGTGCATAGTTCGCAAAGGTGCTGCGTCACAGCATGTACGTGTGGATGCTCACCAAGATGCTGCGGCTGCTCTCGAGCTGCTCGACCAAGGTGTTCGCGGCGACGACCATGTGCATCGCGGCCTTCTACGCGCACGAGCTCCAGTGTCGGAAGCTCAGTCTGAACAGCGCTGGCAGCAGCCCAAAGAACCCGCTGGTGCTGGTCGACCAGGTGCTCGCCGAACACCGCGAGGGCATGCAGCACTTTGGTGGCGCGCTGCTGCACGTGATCAACTCGTGCGGGTACCCGTGTCCCGACAACCGCGTCATGCACCTCTGGAATGCGCTTCAGGTGCAATTTTTCTATCCGTATATGATTTTTTGTCCTTTGGGTGGTTGGTATCTCTCAAATGTCTGACAACCAATTACAATTTTGATCCGCTTTCTTACATTTTGTACTGCAGCTCTTTGGAGACATCCTCGCCCACAAGCAGGCCTCGCAGCTGGTGTTTGTGAACGATTTCAAGATCCTGATCGACATTTTCATCCGCGAGTGCTCGGATCTACCGTTTGAGGACCTCACGCGACTGCAGTTCCTGATTCTGCTGGACCACGCGCTCGGCTCGCCGCTGTTCCTGCAGTCGCACATGTACCGGAAAGCCGAGATTTTGAAAATTCTTGAGGACCTGCTGGACGCCGGCGCGCGAGACGACACAAGCCTGCCACCGCAGGTCGTAGCGCAGATCAACCAGCTTCTGCTCCAGTACATCGACCTCCTGGACTAGAAGCTGCTGGTTGATCTGGCAACAGAGTGAGTGGCAGAGTGTGAGCAAGCACTACTTAATTTAAAACACGAAGATTTTTAGAAGGAAGAGTGGCTCCTCTTCGTGCAAACGCCATCCTTATTGCTTTCCAGTACCCGGTTTGGTAGTCTACACCTTTGATGCCCATGATCGAGGCGAACAACCGAGTCATTTTGTTGCGTTCTGTTTCGACTTCTATTCGCGGGTAGGTTATGTGTTTATCAACCGGGACCAGGTCAGGTTCGTATTTCTCTTACACTCGCTTCAACTGTTTGTAGAGACCTTCGATTCGAACGTTTGCGAGAGAGAGAACGTCTGTCCTAACTACATGGGACTCCGGACGATCGTCAGGGAGAACATGAGGTAGAACACGAACCCCTAGACCAGTCTGGCGTGAGCAGCACCGAGCTGTCTCTACTTCAAGTACGAGTAACTACTACCAAGTCTCCCAGTCACCCACAATATCGATTTTCCCTCCTCGATCGGGGTTACTTCAGTCCGTACACCTCAAAGAGCGTGGATTGCCATTTAATCGGCAGTCAACGCTCAGAAACACTAGGAGATTGACTGAGAATCCTGTCCATATCCCTCTGATAATATTCTTCAAGTTTGTTGGAGGATTTCTGAACTTTGACGAAATCCAATGTCACCAATTGAATTTTAGATTTCCAGGACCGGGGACAGATCTGGAGGTCAGACCATGAGCAACGCCCAGCTTTATCGAGTTGCAACGAATCCGTTGACATTTTGCCTTGCGTCTCTGATCTTCACGTACTTCGACGTCCTAATCCAATCAAAATGAGCCTGAGGATTGCCACATCCTACCAGTTCAATGTCCTAACCAATCTCAACCAGGACTGTTTTATCTCCGTCCTCAATGAACCAGTTTTGATGACTCGCAAAAGGAAATGGATTGTAATCAAAAGCATCTCCATGGACGAGCCGTGAGATGTCAATGCCACCATGACCATGGTACGGATATTGTGATACCGTACTGTTGATCCCTAGTGTGTGATATCACAAGAGCCATTCATTCCCTCCCTATCGACTCGTCTACAGCTGTCATGATTCGAGTCTCGTTTTACTGACTTTTCCAATGCACGAAGGCGGCAGGATCGTACGCTACCACAAGTACCTTTTCGTGTCCTCGCTCGTGTCTTGGTTCCACTGCACGCACGCATTCTCGCGATCGTTGATGGGTATGGACTGATTGGTTTTGCTGCAACGGAGCAGAAAGCGATCTACCCGGCTCCTCCTTCCCAATGAAGCGCATTCTGAAGCAGTTTGCGGACGACGGGCGGATCGCCGTGCGCTTTTGGCAGCGTAGCCGTACTCCCCCGCGAGCTCCAGAGTCGTGCGTTGTTTGGCATCGGGCGCGCACACATCTGCTCTGTGCTGGATGAGGAGCCCGACCTACTTGATGAGACCGACTCCAACAGCCAACAGGATTGCGGTGTCCCCAGACTAAGTTACACGTGAGACAGAATACCAAAGTAGGTTGTCAGTCGACAGGAAGAAGTAGCAGATGCCTGAAACACATGTGTGAACAATGAGAGCAAAGAGAGAGAGAGAGAGAGAGAGATCACAAACCTCTACACTCTCGCCCAGGAATAATTGGCAGTGGTGTACCTGAAGCCGCGTGGTGACATCAATACGTGCTGGTTGCTGCGCTCGTAGACATGTCATCGCGGCGATATCCCCTGCATTCGCTGCCTCAAACCGCGCACGCCGCTGTGCTTCCTCGCGCGAGTCATTCTTCTGCGTCTGTACTGTGAGCTGGAGATCTGGGAATGTGGGATTTGGAGACGCCATTCTTGTGTTGCAGCAGCGACTGGTCGGGTGCTCTCTCTATTTGAATCTCGTGTTGGTTTTTGCTCTTGAAGTGAGTGAGCGAGGTCTTCTGATGCCCTGGCAGTTGACTGTTGTTGTGGGTCTGGAAGCGTGTGCCTATCAAATAGGCTTTCACTTGGCGTTTGCAATGTCGGTCACGAGAAAAATTGGCGACTGATTGATTGCCAATGCTGCTCTGCCACGCTGGACAGGAAGCCAACCGGACGGACGGTCGATCGATACGCGACTAGGTGAATTTCTAAATGAGCAGGAGGGAGGTACAGTACCTGCTCCTGTTGTACTGTGGCTGTAAAAAGTCTCCGCACCCTCTCCAAACCGATCTATTTTTCGGTCTTGCGAAAAAACGATGAGAGGTATGAGCAAAAGAACAGATGCATCGTGTTGAACGGGTTATAAGAAGCTGAAGGCTACTTTGTT
>JAADWN010001221.1:0-11253 GCA_023336175.1 Globisporangium lucens | reverse complement strand
ATTTGACGCTCGGAGATTTTGGCACTTGTTTGCCTCTTTAAACGCGTTTATTTGAGCCATCATTTGGTGCTGAAAACGCAGTAGTTTTTGAAAAAATCAAAAAAATCGATAGTTTCTATACTTTTGGCGGGCACTTTAAGTAAAGTTATCATTTTAAACAAATATACCTCTATAGTAGATACCCGTTATTCGAGGGGAGTACAATATCATCCGGAATCCACCAAACGCCCGTTTCTGAGGTTTTTACCACCTCACCATCGCATCGCATCGCCTCACTCACTTCGCCCTCTCCGCCGCCGCGATAGGAATTATTAGAAATGGCGCCAACCCCGTCGAGCGGTGTCGCCATCGCCACTGTCTCGCCCACCACCGAGGCGGCGTCTCGATACGCGTCATCGTCATCTGCAGTACCACCAGCGCACACAGCAGCCCAAGCGCCTGTCGTCGCCGCGTCAGTCGACCAGGTGGACCCGTTCGACGTGTTTGTGCTCGAGTCGCTGTTGTCCCCCACGTCCCAAGGAGCTCATGGCGGTGGTGGCGACGATGCTACTGATCTGTGTGAGAGCCTGTCGCCGCTCGATGTGCAGGCTGCGCTCGCCGCGTTCCTCGCCGAGATGGACGCGTTCGACCAGGACCTGCGGCCACTCCACGACGGCTGCGTTAGTAGCCACACCGGCAGTCGCAGTAGCAGCATCGACCTGCTGGCGAGCACTCAGCCTCTAACCGTCAGTTCTAGCAATCACAAAGACAACACGACGCGCACAGCAGTGCACACGAGTGGGGGTGCGAGTGAGTTAAGCAGCGCTTTGCCAGTCATCCCTGCTTCTACCGTTGCTCAGCCTCCGCCACACCCGCCTGTCATCCAGCTCGAGACGAACAGCAACGAAGCGATCGCGTCTGCGTTCTCGCTGTTTGCGCAGAACCGCGCACTGGCGTTCGCGATGGAGCTGCCGCGCAAAGAGAAGCCGAAGCGCCGGATCCGCGCCAAGGAGGAGATCGATACGCTGCGAGGCACGGCGGAGAATCTGAAGCGCGAGATCAAGAGGCTCAAGTCCAGCGCCGCGACACAAAACAGGAAGCAGCAACCATCGGGTTTTCCCAACGCAGGGCCAACGACATCGACCGCGTTCTCGGTCACGTCGTCAAACAAGGTGGACAGCAAAGCAGTGGGCGGCGTGGCGCTGGAGACGAACCGGCAGCTTCGCAAGACCGTGGAAGCGCAACTTAAGTTCACCAAGGAGTTCGGAACCACGCTTGGCAAGCAGCAGAACGAAACGGAGGTACGCACGTGTTAAAATCGCCACTGCCCTTGATCTCGTACGGCCGTTCTGTGCTCTATCGCTAATTTATTACTGATGGACAAATATACTGTAGTCTTCCAGTTGGGTCACGACGGAGAAACTCGAGAAGCAGATACCCGTCACCAACCCGGATTACATCGCGTTCTACGAAGCGCTCGCGGGCAAAATCGACGCGATCTACACGCAGCTGGACGAAGTGTTTGCCGACAAGAGCCTCCAACATGCGAAAGTAGCCTCGCAAGACGCCCAGGTGATCGTGAACGACGCCGACCGACTCACGACGCTCCAGTTCCGTGACGAGAAGATCCTGCCGTTCAACTTCAAGTCGGTTTGCGATGCCAGTTGGCGCATCGCCTGGGCAGACTCCATTAGTGGAGACAACGGAGGAGGACTCACAGAGGTACAGACTTTGGTTTTGTTGGACGGATGAACCAATTTCACTAGCGAACTGACTGATTTGTCCCTATGGTCTCTACTATTCAGATTCTGCCGAAAGACGACGACGTCCTCCTGGTCAAGAAGACGATCACTGTGCCGCTGGACGCCACCCGCGAGGTGCAGATCCCCGTCCGGATCGTGTTCAAGCGGTTCTTGAGCAAGAACCGGATGGTGATCTGTTGGGAAGGCACCGCCGAGTGGCCCTGCGGACTCACCGAGCAATCCGCGGATGCGCGGAGTGTGCCCGTGCGCGAGAAAGGCTGGGGGTTGATCCAGCCCATGCCTGGAAGTGACCCCTCTGGAGGCGACTCGGGACTGTGCCACATCCAGATCTGCGTGCGCATGAAGCCGGGACTAAGTGACGAGCGCATGATGGACGTGCCATCCCAGGTGCAGCAGCTCGCGGAGCTCGTGATTCCAACGTACCAGCAGCTGATCGCCTCGCGCTTCCAGATGGTCGAGAACATGCTCCTCGACAAGTATTTATAAGAGAATGCATCGGTTGTGGGACACCTACAAGACTTATTAGCCGTTTGCATGCTGCTATGTATTCAAGAACACCCTTAGACGAAAAAGAAAGTAAAAGCCAACAATATGCAATGTAGAAAGCCAAACTGTTGCGATTAATGGAGTTCCTTGCACAGGTTACTCCAGAGTAACAGTTCGTCGGTTCTTCCAGGTTGGCAACCGCGTATCCGCATCGAACTTTGCGAGAAGATGTGGTTTCTGAAACACTGGCGTTCAGCTGCTCAAGTACATCGAGTCTTCAGCGATCTTCTCTTGGGAGAGACGAGAAGAGAAGGCTCGATATGATCGGAGGTGTCAGAGGTAAATATTTATTATGGTTTTGAGTTTTGACGCGCGCAATTGTAAATTTACCGCGGTTGCGAATGCTACTAAGTCGACAGAAGTCAGACCAAAATAAATACGACCCCGCTGCCCACACCTGTTTAAATGTGTTATTAATGAATTATCAGGCTGAAATGAACATCTTAAAACCTTCATTGTTTCCTCAAAAAATGAGAAATATCCATTATCAAAGGGATATTTTCGATTATGAGAGGTTGCTCGTGAACAGTTGATTGGCATCATCATCCTTGTCAAGGGCAAGTTTGATGAAGGATGATGATGCCAATCAACTGTTCAAGGAGTTTTCGTGTCGGAGCCCCCCATCATTCGGCTCCTGCACAAATCAACTCACGCCCACCTCAGTCACTCCTCACAACGACATATTAAAGAGAAAGAGCAACTCACGAGAACAGAGCCCAATGGACCCGCCGATCGCTGCCTCACCCCACGAGTCCGAGGCTGAAGACTCAGCGTCCGTGACTTCGTGCATCGACCACCTGCTGCTCCTGGACGACCTGGAGGCCGGCGACGCAGACGCGCTTCTTCCGCCGCTGGAAGCGGTCTCGAGCGGTCTGTCGATCCCCGCGCACGACGCGCTCATGGCATTCCTCGCAGAGATGGAGGCGCTTGAGGATGAGCAGCAGAGCAATGACGGCAGCAGTAGCAGCACTGGCAGTGATACCGAGACCGTCGAGGTCACAGCAACGAAGCCTACCACAGCAACCACAGCAGAAACTAGGGACACGATAGCGGTCGCTACGAGCACAGCAATGGGGGAGAAACAACAGCGCACACCGCAAACAGCAGCAGAGTCGATGAATTTTTGTGAGACCGTGCACACGGCTGCAAAGGTAACTATTGCCACACCTGCAGGCATGAGCACCAGCACAGGTCCACCCGAGAAGAAGAAGCGCGTCCGAGCGAAACAGCAGATTGACATGCTGCGCGAGGACGTCGAAGCGCTGCAGCACCAGCTGGAGCTGCTGCAGTCAGCAGCAGCGACGCAGCGCGAGAATCAAATGCAAGAGGGCGGAGATGATAACAGAGCTACTGAAGCATCATTATTGAGAGATGTCGGCACTACACCAACATCCAAGAAGCCCAAGTTCCAACACATTGAGGCCGTGAAGCAGAACCGGCAGCTCCGGAAACTGGTCAAGTCGCAGCTGCGGTATACCAAGCAGATTGAGACCATGCTGGTGAGCAAATGCCCGGATAAGGAGGTACGAGGAACTCGTGGTGCTTACCATTCGCAAGCTGTACGGTTGGTGTTCTAATGATACGAGCATGTCTTATTGGCTGCCTACCGCAGGAGCGGGGCATCTTGATCTCGGACAATGTGGTCACGAAGACTCCGCTTTCCAAGGCTGACTTAGTCGTGTTCTACGAAGCACTCACGGGCAAACTCGACTCGCTCTACGCACAGCTGGACGACGTGTTTGCCGACGCGGGCTTGCATACCTCGCACCAGGAATTCAGCGACGCGAAGCCCGTCATCGATGACAAGAAGCACGTGACGCTGCAGCTGCGTGACGTGAAGACGCTGCCCTTTAGCTTCGAGTCCGTGAAGGACGTCTCGCTGCGGCTGTTGAAAGCTCAGTGTGTGAAAGAGGGCGACGACGTCGACGAGGTGCGTTGTGGTTATGGTGGTAGTCAGTCGGCGGGGTCCCCCCATCAAAATTTGTCGAACATCTTGAAAACCATATTCTTGATTTTTCATGTAGCTCCTGGTAGCAGACGAAGACGTGATGCTGATGCGACGGGGTCTGGTCGTGCAGCTCGAGGAAGGGCGACCCGAGGTCGAAATCCCCACGCGCGCTGCGAGCAAAAAGTTCCTGAGCAAGGACCGCATGGCGTTCTGCTGGGACGGCACGACCGACTGGCCCGCGCCGCCGCAAACCGCCAAGGACCAGCCGGAGAGCGTTCCACTGCGCGAGAAAGGCTGGGCTGTGATCAAACCTGTACCTGGGGCTCCAGGACTGTGTACCATGCAGATGTGTCTGCTCATGACGCCCGGGTTCTCCGACGAGCGATTGCTTGCGATGATCTCGCGCAAGGACATGGAGGAAGGCATCACCAAGTTCATCATCCCGACGTACCAACAGGCGTTCGTCTCGCGGTATCAGATGATCGAGAACAAGCTCTTAGATGAACAGCGAGGGCGCTGACTTCGGAAGCAGAATCTTGAAGCGGCGGTGGTACCAGAGCGTACGTACGTAGCGAAAGACTGCATGATAGTCCGTCTATTGTCCTGAGGGTTATCATAAATACTTGTCTAGAAGAAAATTCTCGATCATCTGCGAGCGCGCCGTGAGCATTTGCTGGTATCCGGGGATCACGAGCTGCGAGAGTCGCTCGATCTGCGTGGGGACGTCCACTATTCGCTCGTCGCTGAGCCCCGGCTTCATGCGCACGCAGACCTGCACGTGGCAGAGCTCAGCGTCTCTGCCTGGCATGGGGCGGATCAAGCCCCAGCCTTTCTCGCGCATGGGTACGCTGCTTTGCTTTGTTGCGCCACCACCGGTGGCCTCCAGCGACTGCGTGCAGGGCCATTCGGCGGTGCCTTCCCAGCAGAACACCATGCGATTCTTGCTCAGGAACCGCTTCGAGACGATCCGCACGGGGATCGCGACTTCCTGGGCATCGACGTCGTCACCGAGTTGCACGGGCAACGCCTTCTTCAGCAGCAGCACGTCGTCGTCCATCGGGAGCACCGCCGCGAGAGGGTCGTCCCTAGCGAGCGCGTCGGCTTGGACGCATCGCCAGCTGGCGTCGCACACGGACTGGAAGTTGAACGGCAGGATTTTCTCGTCTCGGAACTGGAGCGTCACCAGCTTGTCGTCGTTCACGATCACGCGCGCATCGGAATGCGCTACTTTCGCGTTCAAAAGGCTCTTATTATGCGCAAACACGTCGTCCAGCTGCGTGTAGATCGCGCCCAGTTTGCCAGTGAGCGCTTCATGGAACGCGACAAAATCCGAGTTGGTGATCGGCATCTGCTTGTCGAGCGTCTCGGTCCAAGAGGAAACCTCGGCTTCACTGGGCTGCTTGAGCAGCGTCTCATTAATCTCGTTGGTGACCTTGAGCTGAGTTTCCACGGTCTTGCGAAGCTGCCGGTTCGTCTCGAGCGCCACGACGCCCACTGCCTTGCTGTCTCTATCTGTTGATGTGACTGAGAACCCAGTCGACTTGATGGATGACGCATGCACCTGTTGATCTGATCCTGTATCCACCTGCGCTCTCTGTTGGCTCGCAGCACCGGACTTGAGCTTCTGGATCTCGCGCTCCAAGCTCTCCGCCGTGTCGCGTAACGTGTTGATCTCCTCCTTGGCGCGGATCCGGCGCTTGCGCTTCTCCGGACGCGGCGGCTCCATCGCAAACGCCAAAGCGCGCTTATGCGCAAAGAGCGCGAAGGCCGACGTACTGCTGGCCTCGCTTCTGGAATCAGGCTCCGGCTTGGCGGCAGGAGGACGAGATTTACCAGCGTCATTACCACTATCACCACTACCACCATGAGTCATCGTCGCTTTGAGCTGTGTGCGATCCTTAGTGGCGCTCTTGATGCCGACTTCGCTGCTCTTCGCACTGCCCGCTAACAAATCGATGCTGGTAACGCTACAACTGTCACCCCAATAGAGCGGCTTGAGGTCCTGGTCGAATGCGTCCATCTCGGCGAGGAACGCGGTGAGCGCGGCCTGCGCGGCGAGGTCCTGGGCGGAACTGAGCGGCCTATCTGATGATGCACGCGCGTCCAGCGTGGCGTCACCACTGGTGCTCTGCGAGTGGAGCAGCGACTCGAGCGACACGAACGCGTCGAGCGGGTCCATGGCGTCCGCTGGCTGGTCGGCTGCTGCTGCCATGACTGCAGGTGCGTTGGCGTACGCAGGCGGCGCGTCCGCGGTGGTGGTAGTGCCGCTCGGATTGGTCGTCATTATTGCCGCGAGACGAAAGGAACAATGAAGACGACGCCGATTCGCCTGAATGAGTGGGAAGGGAGGGTGAGCGGACGTGGCGGGTGGTTCTGCAGGCATAATCGGAGCCGGTAGTAATCCGCTCTGATTATGCGATTATACCACCTTGTATAACAGCAAAATACGATAAAGAGGTATTTTAATCTTTGAATTTGTAGATCACTTTTGAGAAGGCTTATAAAAGGGGTGTAGGTACGGATGATTATGCGGACGTTTAGTCTCAACCGCACAGTAAAAATCGTTTATAGTGGCGAGCTGTACTATAGCGTACTTTATACCTTACATAGCAAAATACTTACGAACTTAATAGTCTGTCTAAATTGGCGCAAAAACGACCAGCTTTATGGCTAACGAGCCAAAACTCAAAGTTTTTATCGACCTATCGCAACATTTTATAAAAATGTATCCCATGTCAAATTTATCACAAATAGTTGTCTAGGAAGCCGCTCAACTTGCGTTGCCACATCGGCCGCATGCTCATCGTTGACTCTGGGCTCCATGCGCACGCAGATTTGCACGTGACAGAGTCCCGAGTCCCCATCACTGCCAGGCATAGGCTGAACCAGCCCCCAGCCTTTGTCATGCATCGGCACACTACTCTCTGCGTCTAGGGTTGCTGCTGCTGGCTGGCTGCAGGGTCACTCGGCAGTTCCTTCCCAGCAAAATGCCATGCGGTTCTTGCCCAAAAACCGTTTGGAGGCGAACCAGACGGGGATCGCGACCTTCGCCTGGTCGTCGTCCAGCTGCACCGCTAACTCTTTCTTCACCAGCAACACGTTGTCGTCTTTTGGGAGGAGCTACAAGGCATCAAACACATCAAAGTCTATCAGCTCCACAAAGTTTCGTACCCCAGTAGACAACTATCCAGTTAGTTGCCTTTCAAATCAACATATCGCTGAGAACGAGTGGTCTCTGTCGAGCGCGTCTACTTCAAAGTTTCGCCGGCACACATCGCAAACTGCTTGGAAGCTGAACGGCAGGATCTTCTCGTCTCGAACCTGGGGCGTCGCGAGTCTTTCGGTGTTATTCACGATCACTTGAGAGTCTTGATGCGCCACTTTCACATTCGAGAGGCTCTTGTCAGCAAACACGTTGTTTAGCTGCGTGTAGATCGCGTCCAGTTTGCCTGTGAGTGTCTCGTAGAAGACCAGGAGATCCGCGTTCGTGAGAGACAACTGCGTGCCAAGTCTCTCGGAAGAGGCCCAACTGGAGACCTACGTGAAGCATGCAGCAAGCCCTCACAATGTTAGCCACCATAGATACTACACAAAGGAGCAAAGAGTGATGAATTTGGACCGCACCTCCGGGTCACTCGCTTGCTTGAGCAACTTTTTTCGAACTTTTTGAAGTGCTTGAGCTGAGCGTCCACAGTCTTTCGTAGCTGCCGGTTTGTTTCGAGCCCCACGGTACCGAAAGGATGAACCGCGAGCACCATGGGCTTGGTGGACGGCGCGTCCTCCAATCCGTACTCTCTTGACACTAGTGCCGACTGCTTCCTCTTGTGGCCCACCACGCAGGGCTGGAGCGCTTTGAAGTCGCGCTCCAACCTTGCAGCTGTCGCGCGCAACGTTGTGATCTTCTCATTTGGGCGGATCCGGCGCTTTGGCTTACCGGGTCGCGCCGTCGGCTCCACCACAAACGCGTGCGCGCGCACCTGCGCAAACAACGCGAACGCCGACGCCATCGCTTCGGCGACTTCGAGTTTCTTCACGGGAGTAGGTGGGGCAGCAGGAAGGCGATGGGGGAATGCGCTATTGAAGTCTACAGGTTCAATCTCGCTACCACATCCCACACCGCTGCTGCCACTTGCCACTGGACACAGATCGATACTGGTAATAGTGCTGGTATCGCTGCTGCTGTCACTGTCTCCATGTTGAAGCGGCAGTGTGGTGAATCCTGCTCAAGTGCGTCCATTTCCGCAAGAAAAGCGGCAAGCGTGCCGAGCTCTTGGTGGTGCAAGTCGAGCTCCAGGCTGGGTGTGGCGGGCTGCTGTTACAATAGCTGCTGGTGACTACCTGTTGTGTGCGAATTGCGATTCGCATCTGTCTCTACGCTGTAGTTTCTCTCAGCCGGGAAGAGCGAGTCGAGCTCCAGGACGTCGAGCAGCTCCATGGACTCAAACGGAACGACAGCCGGAGGTGCATCCGCCACTGCTCCTGCAGGTGCATATACAAGCGCCGCGTCGACAGCGAGCGCTGCGTGGTCGCCAAGCAGATACGGCGGCACCATTCGGAGCGAACGATCCTGCCTCCTTCTGAAGGCGACGGGCGATGCACATCTCATCAATCAAGTTGATGAAATTGATTATGCATGACTCTTTAATAATAGGTATGCATAATGTAAGTTTTATTAATGGTGTGTTTGCCAACTGGAAAAATTATTAAAAGGTTTATCAACTTGGGTAAGAAATTATCTACGTGGAATGATTACGCCGAGATGTCTGCGAAAACGAGACACGAAAGTGTGGTGTAGCGGCTCCCACCACACAAGTTCTCGTATAGTGTCATTCGCATGTAAGAGCAAGCTACTCACCATGTGTTGAGCAAATGAGCGAGCGACTGGAAAGTCACGTGTAGGCTTCTTAAAGCACCCAACCTATGAGAATTTTTTTGGATGCCAAGTCACCGATGTCATCATCTCAGAAACCTACTCCGAATTGCATTCACCGCCACCTCACCGCCACCCAAGTTTGCCCTCTCGCCTGTCAAACTTCCGACGGCTTCGATAGCTGGCTATGGTCGAACGCGGCATCCTAACCACCATCTTTCGATAAAGAACATACTCCAAAGAGAAACGATAAATTCGTTTATAGTGGCGGTAGAGAAAGCACATTCTCTTATAAGAGCACAAACTTGAAAACAGCCCTTGATTATTGAGCTTTTGGTGAGCGAGCACCAGCAAGCACACTTGGTCCTTCGTGTTTGTCGCTCAGACGTCTCCAAGTGGCAGTGTTTGTTCTCTCTCCCATGGCACCCGACGATCTGAGAGTCAGTGGGGTCCGTCCGATCCCAGATACAAGCTTCAGGATGTCGTCGTGCGTCACGAACCAGGTGAGAAAATGTCGAGCGAAAGGCTTCTTCAAGAGGGAAAATAATGGAAATTTCAACTGTTTTTCTTCCTGTAGAAACGAAATCTGGCACCGATCTCAAGAGGAGTTGCTCGGATTTGCGTCAGTTAGAATTGAATTTGAATCTACGTCAGGCAACCATCCTTTTCAATCCAACCAGAGTGTAGTAGACCGCGTCAGTTCCAGATTGCGAGTCATAATAACTTAGCAGGCAAAACGTTTTGAATGGAGCACTTCACCTCCTGTGTATCAAGATCAGGGTAGCAACTGGAGAGAAAAATCACATTCGTAGTCAAGAGTGTCGACGTTTAGGCGAAGGAGTGACTGGTTAATTATTGATCGGGAAGAACGATGTCGAACAGGCTGCGTGGTGTTTAAGAACCCCACAGTTCCATATCTCCATGGCTCAAAGGTCACAAGATGACTATTGCTCTCAGTGACAGAGACTCTGTGGATAGCGAATATTGCCCTCGTAGCCTGCGGAGAGAGGACCTCGGTTTAACTTAATATTACCACGCGGATCAATACAGGATCGTACGCAACTTGCGATTCGGCACCACGGTAGGTTAAGTGTCGGAAGAACTTTGTTCTCAACAATTTTGCTACAGAACTTCACACTACGGCTAGACACTTAAACTCCTACTATTTGCTTACGGCGTTGAGGATGTTGATGCGGCCGTAGCCAAAGATGTTGTTTGGGAACACGCTGTCTGGAGTTCCACCACAGGTGCGGTTCTGGGACACCAACGTCTTTGTGCCGGTCGTGGAGGTAAGCGCCGCCAGCACCTCGTCGTACGACAACCCCGGTTTCGCGCTCAGCAGAAGCGCGATCGCACCTGTCACATGAGGCGCCGCCATGCTCGTGCCGAAGGTCACGTGGTAGGAAGCATCACCATCGAACCACGCAGAGTTGATATCTCCACCTGGAGCGGTCAGCTCGGGCTTTCGGAGCCCGCCCACGGAAGGACCGTTGCCACTGACAAAGAGCAAACTGTCGTCTTCGTTCGTCGCGCCGACGGCGATCACGTTTGGATAATCGGCGGGGGATTTCACGGACCCACACGACAGAAGGACGTTTCCTGCAGCGAAGACCGGGATGATGCTCGCGGCGCGCCAGGCTGCGACAATTGAGGCATATTTGGTGTTTCCTTGGCCAGCAGACCAACTGTTGTTGACCACGCGCGGGGCCTTGGAGCAGTCCTTCTTGCCACCTTTCGTGTCTGTAGGGCACAGCATGAACTGGGTGCACGCAATCATCTGAGCTTCCAAGCAAAAGCTTGCATTACACCCTCGGCACGCCGTCCACTTGGCGCCGGGGGCGACACCAATGCCGTTGGCGCCAGCGACCGAACCTAGAACGTGAGACCCGTGGCCGTCTTCGTCGTATGGGAGGTCGCGCTGCTCGTACGGATCATACCAGCCATACTCACCAAGGAAATTTCCGCGAAGCGCCTCGTGTGTCCCACGTGCTCCGCTATCGATGACGCCAACGACAACGTTCTGACCGGTGTTGCCTTTTGCCCACACTTCAGGCGCCTGGATCTTCTTGACTCCCCAGGCGATCGACGTCGCCTCCATCGCCGAAGTGACGTTCGTGGGAACTATGCTCTCAGTCAACTTTGGAGCT
>JAADWN010001220.1:0-11308 GCA_023336175.1 Globisporangium lucens | reverse complement strand
CGTTGCTTCTCCACTGCGACTCGCGCTGCTCTTGTGATCTGCAACCCCAAGAAGAACGGGTGCTGATACGAAGAGCTCCCTGGCTTCGTTGGATCTGCTAGAAGTCGCCGCAGCAGGTGCAGGTTGTCGTCCGCAATAGCATCTTTGAGGGTCTTGTGGTTGGACTGAGGGTAATAGAGGAACGCGTCGATGTTCATCGCCACGTGAAGCAACCCCGCGATCTGCGGACGCTCGCGACAGATCACGTACACGCGCGTGAGCACGTGCAGCAGGTCAACTTGGGTTACCGACACTGCTGTTTCAGCGAAGAGCGATACGGTATCATCAATAGGAGCTTCCAGTGCGATACGCTCGTGGGGAATACTAGCAACAGCAGTAATAGATGATGCGTCGGACGTGGTGGTGTCTGTCATTGTCCTTGTTCTCTCTGCTTCTTTTTCTTCTTCTTCTTCTTCTTCGTGGACGCTTGCTCGGCACTTGGGTTCTTTCGGAATGGCGCAGAAAGTGTGCAGTTGAGTTGAGTTTGGCGTGAGGTTCTTGACCAACCAACCCATTTTAACTTGATACTAATACCTGCCAACCTACCTCGAAGAAGAGAGGGTTGATTATTAATTTACAGATGTGGGTGTTTCTATAAGTGTATTTACAAAGCCGGAAGTTTATGTCAGACCGGAAATTTATGTCAGAAGAGGGATCACACATTTTTTGTTGTGAAATTAGCGTATTTGTGGATGAAGCGAGCGAACAATGAAGTTCTACAGTGCTGGCAATATTTATAAGATCACCAGATTTTACACTTGCGACCACAAAACGCCATATTTACATCCGTAATCACGCCCCGCCACTCGCCTCGTTCAGGCCAATCGTGTGGTGCTCCCCACATCCCAATCCAAGCAAAACTGATGGCACTCGAGAAAATAACGCAAGCCCCTGGAAGGATATAAAAGACCACTTCGGAAGCACCGTTCGTTATTGCCTCAGATGCGTTTGTTTGCCTCGGAAAGGCGTTTTTTATATTGAACAGGCTTAGTACTCACTTGCATGTGGTTTTCAGAGCGAGAGAACAAATTTTGCGATGCCAAGAGGTCCGTCACTATCCGACTATGAGTAAGCCCAGATCTCGGCCATGAACGTGGCCGGCAGGAGCCAGAGAGAGATTGCAGCGGCAATTCAACGCTCCAAGACCGTTGTCCAAGCATACCTGCGTGATCCGGGGCGCTACAACACCACACGGTGACCAGGAAGGCGCTCCAGCTTGCCCGCAACAACCGTTCGGCGCATCGTCAGAGCAGCGCAAACCGGCCAGTACAGCTCATCCCAGTTGGTCCGAGCGCTTGACCTCACGGTTTCTGCTCGCTTGGTCTGTGGGCTGCTTGCTCGTGAAGATACGCTGCGTTACGTCAAGTGCAAGAGCAGCCCCGTGCTTACGAAGGCGCACAAAATGGTGCGCCTCGAGTGGGCTCGGGCGTCAGTCGTTCTCGGCGCTCAGTGGGAGTCAGTGGTCTTCTCTGACGAGAAGAAGTTCAACCTCGACGGCCCAGACGGATTTCAGTATTACTGGCACGACCTTCGCAAAGAGGAGCAAGTCTACTCCAAGCGTCAAGCGGGTGGCGGATCGGTGATGGTGTGGGGAGCGTTTTCGGCCAAAGGGAAGTCGCATCTTGCTGTGCTCTCCGGACAACAGAACAGCGAGGACTACGTCAGCACGCTGCGCAACTACTTGCTGCCGTTCACCGCTCAGCATCACTCGGGAGGCTTCACGTTTCAGCAAGACAACGTCTCCACCCGCCGATCCCGCTTCATGACGCAGTGGCTTGATGAGCGCGGCGCGAGCACCATGAAGTGGCCGGCGCTCTCTCCAGACCTCAACCCGATTGAGAACATCTGGGGAATGCTCGCGCGCCGTGTATACGAAGGCGGGAAGCAGTTCATGGCGAAGACCGACCTCCAGAACGCGGTCTTCCGGGCTTGGGACGAAATTTCCCCCGAGTACACTGCTAGACTGGTTAGATCGATGAACGGCAGATGCGCAGCGGTTCTCGAGTGCAAAGGAGGCAAGGCATCGTATTAGCAATCACTGAATCGCTCTTAAGATCAATCAATACCAATGTTACCAGTTCGGTCTTATACTTATTTTCACTCACAAATAGCGTTATTTTCTGTCACGCTGTCAATTTTCATTGTTAGAGGATGGAACGCGCATCACAAGGGGGACTTTGGTGGCGGAGTGGAGTGTCCAGTTTTCAGCTCCATTTATCAACTTTTGCGCTCTCAGCGCTCGCGTTCGCGGTGGTCTTATATTTATTGCCAGCACTGTATTAGGTATTTGTAAAGAGCTTGTATTTTGATAGTCATACTACTTTGAAGAGACACAAAATGTGGACCAAAACACTTTTGCACTTTCGGATGCTCCGAATCAGGTGGTCCACACCGGAGAGGCTCACCTCAAATCCATGAGGCCAAATCGCATTTGGCGAGCAGCATGGCATCACCAACCCTTCTATGAGGACTCCCGTGTTTATCATGTATGACTCGCGCACGAAATGGATTGTGAACGATTGTCATGCGTCCGTGCGTCAGAGCATGCAAAATGCATCGCTTTCTCCAGCCATCATCCGCTGAGGAAAGCCATCGATCGATTGATCCATTTCATTTCATGCCCACAAAACACAAACATATCTGTCTCATATTCGCTCGTCCTACTGTTTCGTACGGTACGCTTTGTCCGCCTTCACTTTTTTCACCGGTGATTTCTATCTACGTTTTCGGCCTATCCGAACGGCCATTTTCCGAAGCTTCTTGACCCTCTCCCGCTCTTGTTTTGGATCCACACGCAAACCCCCCGATTTTTGGCTCGTTCGAAAGGAAAACTCCTGTCGGATTCTTTGGAAGAATCCGCCGCCGTCTTCGACGTTTTGCTGGCGTAGCATCCCGCACACCTGTGTTGTTGGTGGCCACACACTGAAAAGTGGATGGCGTGTTTTCCCCATCGGAGCAGCAGGGGCAACAGCAAGCTTGTCGGCGGATCAAAACGCAGTTGAACCCACCTGAAAAAAAAACAAGTGTGTGGCTTGTGGCCACTTGGCACGCTTTCTCCTTTGACTTTCTCCTTTGACTTGACGCAAAACTACAAATTGGGACGGACAAAACTACAAATTGGGACGGACCAGCCAAAAGCGACTTTTTCAGCCAATCACAAGGCGTGTGTAATGATGGGTTGGCGTTGTGACATCGCAGCCGGAAATCGAAGCTTCGCAGACCAAAGGGCAACTGCGTCCAGGGGCCAAAGAGAAAAGAGAGAACAACGAGCAGAAGAGCCCCAATCAAACAATCCGAGCCACAAAACAATATCTGAGCCAAAGCCAATCCAATCGGCCGGCCGCAGTGTTGATTCTCTGGGTTTTTCTCTGTTCAACACCAGCGACACACGCGGGAGGAGGGACGGACCCAAAAGCAAAAAGCCAAATAGCTCCCTTGCTTCTCTCGATTTGTTCTTTCCAACTCTCAGTTTGGCCGCCGAAAAAGAACGACCTGCGCGAGTTGCGCTTGGCTGGTCACTGTCGGAACGACCGCGACGAGCGCAGCCATCGATCCTTCTTGGCGACAAGAGCGACTGTACAGTGAGTGTTACAGTGACTGACTGCGGATTTGATCATTATTGAATGGGGTTGTCGGAGCACCAGAGATCCACAGCTGCTGACGCGGGTGGAATGAAACGCTCGTCCCGCAGGAAAGCGGACGGCAGCGCCGCGGGGGGCCGCAAGGCCAAAGCGGCCGATGCAGAGGAGCAGACGCAACAGCAAGCAGTAGAGGAGAGTGAAGCGCGTGCGGATGTGGCCGAAGCGAAGAGGACGCGTCCCAAAAAGGAGAAGAGAGCTGCGACCAAGCAGCTTGAGGACGAAGTGAAACCGCCGGCGGCGCCGCCGCAGCAACCGACCTCTACGAAACCGGGGAGCGACAACGCAAGCAAGCAGAGCGACGGCGGCATCCCGGCGTCCATCAAGGTCCGCATTGCGTCCCCACCGACCACCAGTGCGTCCACGTCCAGCAGCGCGCGTGTCCACCGCCGCCACGAGGAGGACGACGAGATGGACGATTATGACGCAGACACTCAGGCCGCACTGCGCATCGATGCCGCGACGGCGACGGGCACCAACACGACGTCCCCGACGTCCGTGGCGTCTGCGCCGACGTCCCCCGCCGACGACAGCGGCCTGAACACGCCGAACGGCAGCGAAGGCTCGGCCATCGCCGCCAAGCGCCGGCGCCTCGAGGACCCGCCCATGTTCCTCGAGAAGACGTACGAGATGCTCGAGAAGTGCGCGCCGGAGATCGCGGGCTGGTCCCAACCGGCGGGCGACAGCTTCATCGTGAAGAAGCCGATTGAGTTTGCCGAGCACGTCATCCCGGTCTACTTCAAGCACAAGAACTTCAGCTCGTTCGTGCGACAGCTCAACTTCTACGGGTTCCGGAAAGTCCGTGTGGACGCTGAGACCGCGGCGAGTGTGGACCCGAAGGAGTGGTGGGAGTTCCGCCACGACAAGTTTGTGCGCGGTCGCAAGGATCTGCTGCGCGAGATCAAGCGCCGCACGATCGCCGATGGACGCTCGACGATCGAGCGCGCCGAGATGGACGAGCTGCGCGCCGAGGTGTTTGGGCTCAAGGAGCAGGTTCAGCAGCTCAACAAGCACATGATGAGCGTCATGCAGGCGCTCATGACCAGCAGGACCCAGGGCGGAGGAGCTACGCCACCAGTGGCGCCAATTACGGTGCCAGGGACGTCCATGTACGACCACCACCCACCGTCAACGCCCTCGTCACCATCGTCCGCTACAGGAGGACATGCGTCGTTGTCGCAGAGTGGACGTGAAGCGCACCACCCGCAGCTGCCGTCCATGGTCATCCACGGAGGAGGACAACAGCAGCAACAGCACCACCATGCGCTCCTGCAGCTACACCAGGGTCTGCCGCCGCCGCAGATTAAAGCGCCGTCAGCATCGTCGGCATCAGCAGCGTCCTCGTCGCGTACGCACGTGATCCCAAGCTCCATCAGCAACCACAGCAGCAATGGCATGCATGCAAAGCAGAACGGGACGAAGCGCAGTCCTGCGACCACGTACGAGCTGCGTCCGCTGCAGTCTGTGATCTCGAGCGTCCACCACATCCCGGCGGGGGCGACGACCACTACCGCGAGCCATCTGAGTCCGGTGTTCTCGTTCCGAAGCGGACCGGGCAGCGCTCCCGCGGGCATGTCGTTCGTCGACCGCGTGGACTGGAGCTCGTACGGCCGCCAGCAGCCACAGCAACACCAGCACCAACGCCAGTACGATCCGCAGCAGCTGCCGCGGTTCGGGAACCCATTCCCAGGCGCTGAGGTGCGTCATTCTTTGACTGGTGGACACGACCGAGCCGGGATGATCCTGCCATCCTCCTCCTCCTCCTCCTCTTCCTCGCACCGCCACCACGCCGAAGTTGCCGCGAACACCAGTGCCAACCAATCGGCGGGCTTCAAGCGGATACGCGATGACAGCAGCGCCATGCACAAGACGGCTCCGGACGCAGCTGTGCGACAACTGAGCATGACTGCTTCGCAGACCCGCGGAGAACTGCTGGGCTGCATCATCGCGCGCATCTTGGGCTTCATTCGCATCCAGCAGCAGCAGCCGTCGTCCGACGAAGTGGACGCGGTCGCGGACGCGGTCGTGTCGGATATCCGCCAGCTGCTCGCGCGCGTGCAGGAGCCGAGCTCGCCCGTGTCGCAGCAGCAGCACGCGGCCAACTCGGAAGCCGCGTGCATGTACCGCGTGGAGATCCTCAAGTTCATCTCGCGCGAGCTGCCGCGCGCCGTGCAGGACTCGGTAGAGAAGCGCATCCCGCCGCACGTCAAGAAGTCGCTGAACCGGTCGCTGCTGGCGCTGCTCGTGCAGAAGGCGCAGGCGTCGCTGGAGAACCAGATGCGCATCGAGACGGCGCCGACGCCACACAGCAGCGGCATGAATGTGTCCATGATGGGGTCGCATCGATGAGAAAGCAGCAGCCAAAACAATTTTATAAGCGCCCATCTAAGAACGACACCCAAGAAAATGTGTCTGTCCACCTGCATCCCCACATGTTAACTATGAAGAAGAATTCAATGAACAAACAAGTAAGGTAAATACACTTTTATTGTCTAAACACACAAGTTAATTTTCTATTAATTGTCACAGTGGACGATACTTATTCTGAATCACAAGGTGGACAATACAATATGAGGAGCTACACGTATCTATATCTATCATAGCTGTAAGTCTATGCGCGCTGTGAGAGCGTGCAGAGCAGCGGTTCATCCTGGATGGCCTTGTCCACCACGTCCAACGTAACAGCAGACGTGAGCTTCGCCTTCCAGAAGTTCTTATTCGACGCGCGCGACGCCGCACCCGCTGGACGCTTCACGAGCGCGTAGCACTCGAGCGACGCGAGGTGCACCTGCAGGTCGTCGCGGTTGAAGAGCGGCATCCACGCAAAGCCCGGGGTGGCACGCAGGCGCGCGAGCTCCTGGCTCACGACGCCCATGTCGCAGGGCTTGCCGCCGCTTGGCGCGATCGACGTGATCACGAACAGCAGGATCTTTGGCAGACGAGGAAGCTGGCGCACGTCGCGAACGGGACCGCTCACGAGCATCGTGCTGGAGCACGCGAGCACGTCCCTGAGCGTGATCTTGTGGAGCGCATTGCTGTCGCGCTTCGATTCCGCTTCTGCGCATTCGCTGCGGCGCAGGCAGAAGCGCGCGCACTGCTGTAGTAAACTGATCGCGCGGCGCACGTCGCCGTCTCGTGACGCCACTTTGCGCGCAATGAGCTCGAGCGCGCGACGCTCCACCAGCGCATCAACCGACACAGAGCGGTTCTCAGCATTGGCAGCGGTTCGCACGTGGGCGTTAAGGATCGCGAGTAGCTCGCTGTACGTGTACGCTGGGAAGAGCACGTGCGGCACGTTGAGGTCTCGTGGGAGAAACGCTTCGAGCTGCGCGTGCATGTCGACGCCGTTCATGATGCCGAGGAACTTGAACTGAGCGGACGGCAGCGCCGCCCAGCGAACCAGGAAGCGGAGCACGTCTTGAACGTGGTTCTGCGCTGTGGACGGCAGACGCAGCAGCTGATCCACTTCGTCTAATACCAGTACACTATACACAGGAGAAAAGAAAGAGAACATAGACAGTCAGCAACTGTGTTGGTAAGACTCGCAAGAGAGATAGAGAAGAAGCCAATAATACTCACGTTTCGCACTTGGTGCGATTCTTGGCCGTGTCCTCAAGGAACTCGTCGAGGAAGTACGGGTCCAGGTACGGGAGCTTCCAGGGCGTGCGCGCGCGCAGCTGGTCGTCGATTTCCGCGTAGAGCGCGATGGGGTTCGTGTACGTGCTGCAGTTCATGCGGATGACGGCATTCACAGAAGCGGTGCGGGGCTCGTACTCGCCCAGCAGCTGGTCGACCGAGGACGATTTGCCCGTTCCAGGAGGGCCGATGATGAACAGACTCCTTCGACTCTCGCTGACGGCGACGCCGTTGAGGATCGAGGCGATCGTGGCTTGTTCGGCTTCTCGGCCGACAAGCGGGAGCTTTCGCTGCGAGCCGCAGATGCGCTGGAGGATGTTCTCTGCGTCCTCTGGTACTTCCAGGTTGTCGACGCTCGAATCCGAGAGCACTTCTTCGCTCGTGTACGACAGTGTGCGGCGGATGCTCGGGCGTTTAACTACTGCAACTACTGGGCTTTCAGCTTGTGGCTGAACCGCATTCACGTCAGCTGCTGCCTTGCGATCGCTCTCCAGCTTTGCCTTCTTGGAGTTTGGGGAGATGTAGTCCATAATCGACTTGCGCTCGCCCACGAATCCGTTATCAGTAGCCTCCGCATCCGACTGAGCCGTCATCAACGCCATCACTTCGTCGTCTTTCATCGGCGGAGCGCGTGTGTCAATGTACAGCGACGGGTTCTTCTTCATCGGGGTCTTGAACGCCGAGGCTGTCAGAGCTCGCGCTGGCTTTGCTCCCACTGGCTGCGCTGCTGGTTGCTTGCGTGCAGCTGCTGGTGTTTGCTCGTTGTCCACCTTTACCTTCTTGGGCGAGATGTAGTCCAGAATCGACTTCATGCCACCGACTGAGGCTGATGACACACTTGGTACTGCGGGAGCAGCGTCCGAAGTGACGACATGCAGTTTGCGCTTCCTCTGCACTGGGGTCTTGCGCACAGGCTGTTTGGGCTCTTTGGCCGTTGCGATCGGCTGCTGCAGCTGCACTGGTTGCGTATGCTGCTGCTGCTGAATGAGCGCAAGCTGGCGGGCCTGCGCCCAGACGCTGGGCTGTGAGCGCGTTCTCATTGCTGCCGCTGGTGGAGGTTGTCTGACTAGGTGCGTCGTGGAGGTCACGTTCGGAAGTGAGAGAATCGATCGTTGCGAGCGCGCCAAAACTGTATGTCCTCTAAAACCCGCAGCTTGCCTTGTTATACAAATTTGCTGTGGTTTTCTGGTACCGTCGTCAAGTAAAACCGCTGGTTATAGAGCGTGTCAAAACCTCCAGCCAATCAGAGCGTAGCAATTGACAAACTCCCGCCAGATTTGCGCTCCATTAAAACTGGTACCTCTGAAAGTACGATTTTAATAGAGCATAGCAACAAATTAAATGCAGGTGAATTCACCTATTTTAGGTCATTGTGCTTCTTTTTGTGAGGTTGGAGAGACATGCGAACCAGAGTGAACCATAACCTCATGATGATATCGAACTCCGAGGTCTCACATGCACCAGGTCTTCTTGGTGATGAGAAGGACTTTGATAACGAAATTTGTGAACTCGAATACGTGAGAATGCTTCAAAATGCTACATGTACTTGTGTGATAAAATTAAATATGGTGATTTGATGCAGGGGACGCAAATCCCACGACCAGGGCAGCTTTGATGGTCCACCCTCGTGTCGTTTCCTCTCTATAGCTACAAAATTGGTAAAATAATACGTTGAGAGACTTCCAGTCCCGGCCTCTCTCACTCTTCGTGGCTCAATGGATACTCCGGTTCCTCATACTTTGAGGCAGTACTTGCAACCCGAGTGGTTCTCCAGCGTGCTCGTCGCTGACTCTGCGGTCACGTTGGCGATGAGCGTAAGGTGCTGGATGCGCGACGTGAGCAACGGGTGCGCGGCGTCGCCCAGGTAGTTGCCCTGCTCCGTGATCAGACTCGTGTTGAGCAGCGTACGCAGCTCACAGTTGCGCGATAGCTTGCGCTCGAAGCAGGTGATGCCGCCGCGCGCGTAGCCGTACTCGGCCGCGACGTGGTCGGCTTCGTGCTCGATGCGCCACGAGAGCAGCATGTTGCCGCCGACGAGCGTGGCGCAACCGGCGACGGTCGCCACGAGCTTGTTGGGGATCTTCTTGATCATGTAGCAGCAGCCCATCATGGAGATCGGCAGGAAGAAGCCCGAGATGACCGAGTGGTTCTTGGCGATGTGCGCGCTCTCGTGCGCGAGCACAAAGTTGATCTCGTCCTTGTCCGGGATGTCGTACGCCTGGCGCTGCGCCGGGGTCGCGTGGAACGCGTCGTAGAGCTCCGTGGGCAGGATGACGCACGCGCCGCGGCGTCCGATCGTCGCGTTCGCGCCAAGGGACGCACCGGAGGTCTCGTTGCCAATGCGGATCGAGAGCCGCTCGGGGTTCTTCACGCCGATGCGGGCCGCGACGTTGCGCACGTTGACTGCGAACGGGTCCTGGCGCGCGAGCTCGACCGAGTCTGAGCCCTGCGCGAGGCTGAGCGAGAAGTCGCTCGTGGGCTCCGCGAGCGGGTACGACGAGAACGCGTACATGGCGAGCGCTGAGGCGCTGACGAAGCGGCGGGTGAAGGCGGCGTTGGAGATCATGAGGCGCGCGTGGTGGATGGCGAAAGTCCAAATGGCTCGGGCGTGAGCCTGCGTCGAGGCCGTCGATGGACTGACCATCACTTCAGGCACTTGGCTGCACGTGACACGCTGTTAAACGCGTCGCTTGGCTCTGCAGCCGATCTAGAAACGCGCTTGACGTGCTGGAGACACGAACTCACCGACTGACTGCACAGTGGGACTGACTCAATGCTGTTGAATGTTGTTGGCTGGCGGAAGAAAGCGGAAGTGAGCACATGTTGGGGCCACGCACGCGCCGCCGCAGGGTGGCCGTCGCGATGGCCATTCACCATTGTGACGCTATTTACAATAGGCGTTGACGCATCGTGCATCACCCAGACGGACTGAATGAATCCAGCAGCACGCTCTAATGAAATGTCACATTCACAGTGATTTGATTGGATGAAAGTGCAACGGCTGGTGAGCTGATTGGCTGACGGCTTTTGAGACTCACCCGAAAATGGCACTGAAGACTTGAAATTGGAGCGTGTTTTGGGGTTCATCCAATACGGAGTTGAATGGTTTTTGAAACTGAAAAATGCAGAGATTCGTTTCTGTGTTCACAAAACAGGGTGCAATAAACTAGAAAACCAAATGATTATCATGATATTTCACCTTGTTTTGAAAAAGTGACAAAAGTGTAGCCATCTTCTCTGAGACAACTTCTGGCTCTCAATCGTCCACGAAGCACCACTTTGGCTTGTTTTCACTGTTTGAAAGCGCAGAGTGAGACAAAACGCTCCCATTTCTAAAGTCGTTTCACTGTATTTCAGTCAGTTTTCTGCACGAAGTTCGTTGCCGGTTGCCTCCAAAAATAGACGCTCTGACGCATTTTGCGTCTGTCCAAAAGATGCTGCAATGTAAAATGTACGCGTCGCATCGATAAGTTTCGGCCTAGTACAAGCGTCAGGGGCTTTAGAGCTGATAGTAGATAGTAGATCTATCTCCCCATCACTCCAGGGCTGCAGGTCCAAAAAGTTGATCAAGAGTCTGAGATTCGTACAACCACCTCACTTTGGTTGAAACTTCTTACATATTGGGATTTCTGAGTCAGTGAAACGGACACTGTTCACTCAATCGATGGGCTAGTCGACCCACTCACCACGTGACTATTCAAGATCGTTTACTTCCGGAAAAATAACAACGTACAGTATTCTACGAGTTCTCATGCTCGCTTCTCTTCTACAACCCACCCACCAAAACTGAGACTCCTACCAAACACCACCCAGCTATTTCACTCTTAAACCACTCTTACGTATAACACTCAAAGGGTCCACTTTAGAATGTCGGGCTGGACATGTCGGTGTAGACGCTGCAGGTGCCCGTGCCAGCAACGCCGCGACGCAGACGGATGTAGCCGGCCTCGCCCCAGCGCGTGCCCCACGAGTTCTTGATCTTGAGCGTGGACGCG
>JAADWN010001219.1:0-11323 GCA_023336175.1 Globisporangium lucens | reverse complement strand
TGAGCTGTGTGGTGTGATGTGATGGTGTTCATGAACTAATGAATGTGGGCTGCTGTGTGTACTTATTGTAAACCTCGACACAGTCGAAAACAGCACTACAAGCTCCACTCGTCCGCTGGGTACTTCCTGCGGCGCGAGGCGCGGCTGAAGAAACGCGCCGCCGAGGAGGCCGCCAAGGCGCGCGAGGAGCAGAAGAGCAGTCCAAACAAGAGACAAGATGAGGAGGAAGACACGAACTGCGTCATCTCCTAAGACTACGGACTCCCCATAGAACAATGCGCGTGTGAACTTAATAGAGCCAACGTATACAATTCAAATTCCCCAGAACTGTAATATCATTATAGAGATAGAGCGCTTGCATGGAAGCAAAGTATTACAGTAAACGCGAGGCAATTAACAAACAAGGCCCTGTCGTATTATTAATTGAGTCTGGTACGAATGTCCAGCGGGATCGCCTGCAGGCCGAGCGCGTACGAGTACAGCCGCGCGTCAATCGCGTCGCCCTCGTTCGCCTTCCGCTCCAGGAGCCACGGTATTAAGCCGTCGAGCGGCGCGCGCAGCACTTGGATCATCTCGTCGTCCTCGAGGTGCTGCTTGGGGGTGGCTCCACCTTGGTCCTCCAAGCGTACCTGCATGAGCAGCAGCCGGCACTTGCCGTTCGTGATGCCCTGGTCGTTCACCATGGGCGGCCCCATGTGTAGCACGCGCGCGCCGACGAACCCGGTCTCTTCGCGCAGCTCTCGGAACGCCGCCGCCTGCGGGTCCTCGTCGCCGTCGATGAGCCCCGCGGGGAGCTCCACGACCCATTTCCCCACTGGCGGACGGAACTGGCGGATCAGGATCACTTGGTGCGGGGCGTCGGCTCGCGTCAGGAACGGGAACACCACTACGGCGTCGCACTTCTCCTCGTCTTCTTCCGCGATTGCTCGACTGGTAGGACTGGCACTGTCTCCACCATCACCACCTGCCTCTTGTGAAGAGCGCGAGCCGAGCGCCGGGTACGTGGTCGTGCGCTCGATGCCCGTCCACTTGCGCTCGCGGCCCTGCTGATCCAGGAAGCGGATGGTCTTGAGCCGCAGCCACGGGTTCTCGAACACCGCGTCCTCGCCGATCACACGCGGCAGGCGGCGGTCGCCGCGCGGAGCATCGAATGGGGCGCTTTTGGCGCTGAGCGCTCGCACAGCCAGCACGCGGCGCCGCAGCCCAAGCCGAAGGGGATGCAGAGGAGCTCGTCGTGCCAGCATTCCTATTGGTGCTTGTGATCACTGGCACCTAATGTGGCAGGTAAATATGATCGCTGTCAGATCCAGAGAAGGCCATGCATTTGAAGAGCATCGCGTGTTGCTTGGATGTTGCTCATTTATGTTATAAATGAACGGTTTGAGATTCCACGTTGCACTTTCCAAAAATAATCAACGAGCAAAATTCAGGAATTTTGATTTTCACTCAGATCTGAGTCGTTCGCAGTTACCCATTAAGACTCAATAGTCTAAAAAGAGGCTACCCACAGTTGCTAGGAATGCTCTATAGCACACACTGTACTTAGAGAGTACGACATCCTGAACTTTTGTTGGCGATCACGTCGCACAAAAGTTCGCTTCCTGTGTGGCCGCGCGCGGCTTAGTGGCATTAGGTACCAACTTACGCGAGTTGCGACCGCATACAACAGACAACAGCCAAGATAAACAAAACGGCAGCGAATTGATGGGAAACCTAGCCCGTCACCAAAAAATCCCATCGTGTTTTGTCATTTCAAAGTACTGGCTGACTCCTTTTGACTTTTAGTCGCTCTTGACCGATCGTGAACTGACACAATACCTGTCACATTTGTAACGTGGTGCACACCATTTTCGGGTCTTCCTGTTCGCTGATTACAGTTGCAAGTTACAGCCAGCCTGGCTTCAGCTTTTCAGCTTGCGCTCTGATTGGTCGAATTAAGCGAACGGTCCGCTTTTGTCAGCTGGTGCTGGACCGCACTGCTCCCATCATTCGCACAGCCATTCCGCTCGTCAAGCCAGCCACATTGCAGAACTCCCGCACACCAATCCATCCGAGCAGCTCCGTCGCACACGCAGCAGGCAGCATGGACAGCACGGGCGCCACCGCTCGGACCCCTCGGATGCGGCGCTCGCAGCACGCCGCGAACAGCGACCCGCCGTCCTCGATCACCAGCCGCTCGTTCGACGGCGCGCA
Source organism: Globisporangium lucens (assembly GCA_023336175.1). Lineage (NCBI taxonomy): Eukaryota > Oomycota > Peronosporomycetes > Pythiales > Pythiaceae > Globisporangium > Globisporangium lucens. The sequence continues at coordinate 9,130 of JAADWN010001219.1, read as the reverse complement.
GTACGGCTCGATCCTGCCCACGTTCCGCGTCGTCGACCACACGACCGCGCCGCCCTCCAGCACCGGCAAGAAGCTTCCGCCGTTGTATAAAGCCGCGCCACCCTCATCGTCGTCTGCGCATGGACATGGCGCGTTCATGAAGACGCCGCGCCACTCGTACCATCAGCGCCGCTCGCTGCTCGACAATGTGCTCAACCGCGCGTCTGCTGCGCAGCAGGAAGAGGAGCAGCTCCCGATCATCGATGGCGTCGTCGATGACACCGGAAAAGAGGACGCGTCTTCGAACTCGCAAGCTGGGCGCAACGTGAAGATTGCAATGTACGGCATGCTCAACACCGTGATCCTCATCCCCGTGATGATCAGCTTTGCGCAGATCATCTTCCGCGACCCGGCGTTCCAGCCGTACATGGCGGACCTGATCAAGCTCGTGCTCGTGTCAGGTGCGTAACGCTTGCTTTGCATCTACATTTGGTTGGCTGTGAATCATCCACTCATTGTTACACGTTGCTGTCTGCATTTTGCGTGCTTGTGGCAATTGCAGCTGCCGTGCACCAGCTCTGTTTCACGTTGACGAGCTCGCTGTCGTTTGCGATCGGCCAAGTGCAGGACGCTGGGCTCATTTTCCTTTCGGCGATGGCGACTTCGACTGTGCAATCGCTTCGCCAGTTTGAGGGCGAGACGTTCTCTATGGAAGAAGTGCTCGCGACCGTGCTCTTCACACTGGCAGGCTCGACGGCGCTGCTCGGCATCGCGTTGATCATCACTGGGAGGCTCAAGATCGCGAGTTTCGTGCAGTACCTGCCGATGCCCGTGGTCGGTGGCTACTTGGCGTACATCGGCTTCTACTGTCTCGAAGCAGGTCTGTCGATGATGTCGGGCAAAACGATCAAGGACCCAGCGGATTGGCTCTTGCTGGCGAATTGGGACTCGCTGCTGCTCGTGATGCCCGGCGTGATCGCGGGCATCGGCATTTTCGTGATCCTGTCTCGCTGCGACCACGTCGCGGTGCTCCCCGGCTGTATGCTTGCGATTCTGATCATCTTCTACGGCATTCTGCTCGTCTTTGGCATCTCGTTGGAGGAAGCGAGTGTCGCCGGGTGGGTCAGTCCACCGCCTGAAGCGCCTCGATCGATTGTCGACATCTACGGGTTCTACGACTTCAGCCTCACCAACTTTTCGTTCGTCGACAAGCTCATCCCATCGTGGGTCGCGATGTACTTTGTGGTGGCGTTCTCGTCGTCACTAGACGTCGCTGCGATTGAAATGGCGCTCGGCACGTCGTTGGACCACAACCACGAGCTGCAGACTGTCGGGATCTCGAACTTGGTCTCGGGCATCACAGGCGGCTTCACGGGCTCGTACATCTTCTCGCAGACGATCTTCACGCTGCGCGGCAACCTCGACAGCCGCATCAACGGCGTGCTCGTGTTCACTCTCGAGATCGCAATCGTGCTCTGTCCGTTCTCGATCATCGCGTACGTGCCAAAGGTGTTCTTTGGTGCGCTCCAGACGCTCATCGCCGCGGACCTGATGATGGAGTGGATGTGGCACGCGCGCCACAAGATGCTCTTCCGCGAGTTTGCGATCGTGTGGTTCACGTTCATCGTCATGAACGTGTTCAACCTGGACGTGGGCATCGTGATGGGCATCGTCGTCGCGGGCTTCAACTTCATCTGGTCGTACATCGCTGTCGCCTCTGTGCGTCGTGTCGTGAAGCGCAGTCGTGTCGAGCGAGACCTGCGCGAGCGCGCACTGCTGCAAACCGCGCGACTCTCAATTGTTACCCTGGAGCTCGACGGGTTCATCTTCTTTGGCAGCAGCGTGAAAATGATGGAGGAAGTGCGTCGCCACGTGCTCGTGAGCACTTCCGAGGCGGCGGCAGCCCACGCTGCGGCGCAAATCGTGCAGTCGCCTCCGTTGCGAACGTTCCGCAATTCGCATGCGGTGGATGAGTCCGCTGCGCTTCTTAAACAGCAACAGCAGCACAATGGCACGACGACAACGGGCACCGAGACAGACGAGAATGATTACGAAGGGCTCACGACGCTCGACGAGCACAATGGGTTCACGATCTCGAGCCAGCAAAACTCGAGCAGTCCACGCAGCATCCGCGCCATGCGCACGCGCTTTTTCATCCTCGACTTTGAAAAAGTGCGCGGCGTGGACGCGACGTCCGTACGCAGCTGCTTCAACGCGACCAAGCAGCTCTTGGCGCAGCACGGCATCGTGCTGGTGTTCTCGAGCGTTCCACACGACGTTGAGCGCCTTCTGCGCGCGCACGACGTGATTGAGAACGAAGACGGGTCTGGAACGGGCTCCCTGGTGCTCGAATCGGTCGACAAGGCGCTTGAGTGGTGCGAAGACGAGCTCCTTGTCGACGAAGGCATCTTCCCGTTGAGTGAGACGGTGCCGCGCGAGGACGACGGCGGCTGCCGCATGCAGCTTCTCAATGAGCTACTGCCGAAGCAAGACTTTGACCAGGACGACGATGGGACTGCGGTCCTCACCAAGGAGATCGGCGACCTGTACGTGGAGCCGCTCATGATGCAGACCGGGGAGTTTGTGTACAAGGCTGGCGCGATTGTGGCGGGCGTGTACTTTGTCGGCTACGGCAAAATCGACGTGTTCCTTCCGACGAATCTCCACGAAGGCATGGGACCGGGTTTCCGCGGCAGGAAGCGCATCTTGCGCGTGTGCCAGGGCGGCATCATCGGCGCGTCGGAGATGATCTTGAATAAGCGCCACCAGTTCTCGGCGGAGGCCAAGGGCAAGAGCTTCCTCTTCTTCCTGAGCAAAGCCAAGTACAAGAAGATGCAGCAAGAGCACCCGCGCATTGCTGCGCGCTTCCAGCAGGCCATGCTGCAGTCCATGGCGCGAAGCGTGATGGAGTCCAACATCTCGGATGATTAGACCCGACAGCTAGTAGAAGAAAGCAGCATTGTATCCGCTACCACCTGCTGAGAGTTGCAGGGAGGGAGGTGGCAACTGGTGCATTTGATGTCAATAGTTCACGTTTGTTTCTGTTTTGAAGTTATCTGTCTTCGCATACTTCATTCTTTGACGCCCTTCGTCCATCATGCACAACATTGTCTGTAATGTCAAGTCACCTAGTCATGAAGCCAAATGCATCTCGAAATCGAAAATCTCATTTATTACAAATAAAAAAACACACACGCACGCGCATACCGTCCACGCTTTCCATCTCGCACTTGTATCAGGAAACATCTCTTGGCCACGTGCTCTCTTTTTCTTTTTCTCATCTTTTCTTCGTCGTCGTATTCTTCTTCTCTGCAGACAGCGCTGGGAAATATTTACTTGTCGTTTCCCTCTCCGCCGCCATAATAGCCAGTCAGTCATCTGGAAAGTAAAGCTGGGCGTGGCTCTCCAAGCAGCGCTGGATATCGTTCTTTCTGATGAAGTCCGTGCTCGAGAAGGCGCGCTCCGGCTACAGTTCTAAGTTCTGCAACTGCGACTGAAGAGCCTGCGGGTTCTGCGGCTGCTGCTGAGGAGCGTTATGGAATCGGGATCTAGTGTTACTGGGGGTCGAGTGCGAGACTTCGTCTTCGTCCTCGTGCGCGCTGCTTTCGATTCTCGAGTTGCTATGCACATGGTTGTTGCTGCTGAAAAAGTGCGGCAGGCGGATCTTCTTTGTTGGCTTGATAGATAACACCGTTCGGCCGAACTTCACGTGAAGCGACTGGTTGTTGTGGAGAGTCAGCGGGCGGTAGATGTAGCGCAGCGTCCCGTTGGAGCTTCCAGCGTCCTTCAAAAAGAACTCTCCCTTGGCGTAGTGGATTTCCGCATGGATCGTGGACACAGTTCGGTACTTCAACACCAGGTCGCACTGGGACGAGCGTCCCACCATCAGCGGACGGTTGATGTCGTTGTCCATCAGCATCTTGTAGCTCAACTGATATCTTGTCGACAAGTTCAACGTCGACGACGAGTGCTTCGTCACAACCTGGAACATGATGTTCGGCGGGTTCAACCGGTCAGGGAGGAGCGAAATCGACTTGCCCGATGGAAGACGCGTCTTCGATGGGTAAGGCGCCTTGCAAATGGAGCACGTGCGCGCGTTGCTCTCGTCCAAGACGGTACAGATCTCGTTTTTCTCGCCGTTGGTGTTCCACCGCTTGAGGCAGTTCAGGTGAATGTACTTGGTGTCACCCGAGCACTTGCAAGGAGAGATCAGAGGGTTGTCGTCCTCCGACTCGTCGTAGCACACGTAGCAAATAGCGCTGGTCGACTGCCGCTGCTGGGAAGCACGAGGCTTCGACTCGTCATTGCCAGACACCTCTCCCGCGTCGTCGTCCGTGTCCATGCCGCTGTCCGCGTCCACCATGGCTTCGTCGTGGCACACGACTCGTTGGATGAGCCCGTTCACCTCCGAGGTCGAGAGACATGCGTCGTTTGGTCCCACGCCTCCCGTGTCGATCTCCGTCACGAGCAACCCCACCGAGCCGAAGCGAATGATGTCGCCAACCTTGATGCGGTGCTTGCCGCCGCGGATACACTTGGTTCCTAGAATCTGGCACACGCCCGTATGGGCCGAGAACTTCTCCGACGAAGGCAGCAGGCGGTATGAGTCGTTCGAGTAGTCGATGTTGAGGCACGGAGCGCGAGGGTCTTCGATGAAGATCTTCTCGCGAGCGCCGGCAACACTGTTCACTTCTGCGGTATAGAAAGAAAAAAACTAGCCATTAGCTACTTCCATATTCAATGTCTCTCTAATTGAAAGGCGCGTAAAAGAACGCACCCGTGCTCTGCGAGTGCTTTGGTCCGTAGATCGAGACGCCGCAGCGCGACACGCTCTTGCGAAACTTGTCACGCTTGCCGGTCGCACCCTTGGTCACAGCGGTCATCCCGCGGATGTCCAACCTGAATACACACACAGCACACAAGGGTAAGTACATCATCCCACAAACACAAAAAAATGAAACCGGCTCGTTCACATACATGTCGGGCTTGCCGTCGCCGCTGAAGAACTCGGTCGCGCGCGCGAGGCTCCATCGTCGGTCGTTCGAGCCGCTCATCGTTGCTGCTGCTGATATTGCTAGTAGATAATAAAACTGCCTGCACGTTGAACGAGAAAGAAAAGCCGACAGTGAGCACCTCCAACCATCACCCTGTACGAGTCATGCATGTTCACATATTCACACATACACACACACACACCTGTCTTTACGAACTGAGCACTGCTTCCTTTCCTTCTCGACGTCGTTGGGAACAAGGGAAATGCGGGGAGTGGAGTGGTGTGTGGGGTCTCTCTTTCGTTATCTGCCGAGCGATCGATCGAACGAACGAACGGGCGGGTCACTAAACACTCACGAGAGAGAAAGAGAAAGAAAGAGGGGGCGGCTGGATGGATTTCTTGGGTCCCCTCGCTCGCTCGCTCTCTGTCTGTATATGGCGCGCTTGTGGGCGTGGACGAATGAAGGAAGCAAGGAAGGCGGCGGCTTTGTCCGTGGAGAGCTGGCGCGCGCGCGGCTGGGCGTGTTGTGGTGGGCTCGTGGTGTGTGTTTCCGTAACTAAACAGCGCGGGCGAGAGCGAAAGAGAGCGAAAGAGAGCGAGAGAGAGCGAGAAACAAAGAAGAACGAGGAAGAGGAAGGGCAGAAGGAGGAGGGGCAGTGGCGTGAAATGTTTCTCGTCATTTATGTCGAAAAGTTTCGGGCAAAACCGCCTGCAACCTGCGCCAACTGGCTTCTGGATCGGTCCGAAACCTGTATATATGCCGTTTTGGCATCAAAAGCCTTTATCTGACCTATATATAATGAGAATAGATATGCTATGTATTACAGAGGGCTGGTGTGAGAGTCGGTTGCTGGATCAGGAGGCAGCGGAGGGGAATCTATGTCGGTAGTTTTCGCTTCAAAAAAGAAACGGGCTGTTTTTTTTGCTCTCTTTGAGAAGAGAGCGTCAAATCTGGGAAAAGCAGCAGCACGGGGCCGGTCAGCCAATCAGCGCGCGCTACAAACCCTCCATCACTGATTTTTGTGGCGGAACCCCCCGAACCGCAATCCGCAATCCCTGAACCCAAACCCGAGCCCGCAACTGCGGGTTCGGGTTCAGGGGTTGCGGTTCACCGACCGACAAACGTGGCTAGTGCCAGTGCCCCCACTACAAAGGCCAACAACCAATGTGTACCCATGTGGCTGCCCAATACAAAGACCAAGTATAAAAGTTAATGTGCACCCATGTGCAAGCCCCTTATAAAGACCAAGTATAAGAGTCACAGCTCTCACACTTGGTCTTTGTAAGGGGTTTGCACATGCGTTTTCCTTATTCCGTCCTTTAACATTCTGTTATTGATTCTTTCTTGGACACTGGTAATACGAACGCGTCTCTGTTGGAGCTAGTGCATGATTACCAGTTCAATTTTCTATCTAGGGATAGAAAATGCGAACCTAAACGTACCGCAATCTGGAGAGTTCGAACCGCACTTTGTCGGAGACTCAGGGTCGAATCAAAGAGATACTCTGTTGTACAAACCTCCCCAAATCAATAGTGTGCGGTGGACGATATTCCTATTGATTAGTCCAGGTCATCGAGTATGCGAGCAAATTGGGGCTACTTTACAGGTGACATTTGAAATAGAAGACCCTCCTACTGCATACCAACATCCCATACAAAACCTTACTTGCATACATTATGGCTCTATAGAAAAGTCCTATACAAAGTTGAATCATCAGGTTTAGCATATACACTGTCCACTGCCATCACGCAGCAGATTTCCATCAACTAAATCAAAAATACGCATGCCTACACACAGACACACCACAAAGAGACCAGCACACACCAGCAAGCATGCCCAGTGTCTCTCCCGAACTGCTATCGCAACGGCCTCAACGCCGTGACGTCTCCAGTGACGACGATGTGGTTCTGCTACGGCAGATCGCTACAGACGTCCTTTTTCATAGGGCAAGATGCAGCGTCATGGACGCTTTGGAGCGTGTCGCCGCTGATGTCGTTGACTGTGAGCCCTTCACGGGGAGCGACCTCACCAGCAAATCAGCGCACGCACGCTTTTCGACTTTGATGGCCAAGCACCGAAAGAGACAGAAGCAAGAGAGGGTAGCGTCAGGGATCGAAGAAGAGTACACAGAGTGCGTGCAGCTGCTGGACGACCTTGCCCAGCGCATCGATGATCACACGGAGGAGCAAGAGGCGATGGCGGAGCAACGCAGACAAAAGGAAAAGAGGCAGAAGGAAGCAGCGCAAGCCGTTCGTCTGTATACTATGTAGCAAATGAATGAGGACGATCAAAATGGGGATGATCGCTCCAACAATCGCTGACCGCTCGGATCGAGTGGAGGAGCTCCAATTGCAATTGCGCGAGAATGAAGGGAAAAAAAAGGGACTCGCAGGCTCGCCTTTGGAGTAACAGTTAGCTGAATGACGGCGCCAAGAGAGGTGAGAGGAGCGCGAACACAAGCGCAAAGAAGAACGGGTAGTGCGAAAGAGAGAGAAGACGAGCACAACTTGCGCAAAAAAGAGAAATGTGAGCATTATAGTTTCATGTTGGACGGATGAAATGAAGTAAGATCTTGTTTATTCATTGAGGAGATACGCGCTCAGCGTCGGTGGTTTGCACTAAAAAATATACTAATTTGATTCCCTTTGTTGACGCATGCGTGGCCATTGGTAAATAGCATGCACAGTATTACAATTTTGCCTACAGGTAATAGGAGAAGTTTGTTCTTGTTATTGAATGTTGGGAACGCTCACAACGTCTTCATGACGCCAAAGTGCCACTCGACAGCCACACGAGCACCGCTCATGGCAGGGTTGAAGCGCTGTTGTTCGTTTGACAGCGACCCGCCCTTGAAACCGCAAAACAGGTAGCGGTTGACCCCGTACGCGGGCTTTCCATTCAGGAACTTGCCCTCGATGTCTGCACCCATTTTTCCGAGCTGTTCGAGCAGATCGCTCTCGCGTAGCAGCGTAGCGCCGTGACGCCTGCCCCAATGGGATCTGAGAAATGCAGACATGTTCCGTCTAGTGTTGTGACGACTTGGAAGTTGAGACTGTTGTAGCGCTTGTTGCCACTGTAGGTGTCTGTCTGCATGTCACCTGGAGGGCGGCAAATAGCTCATAGAGAAGCCCATATACAAAGTCTACTCCTAATGTACGTCTACTTATTGCACTATGACACATGCCAATTCGCTCTCTCAGAAGCCCCTCATTGAAAAAGAGCAGCTTTCCCCATTACAAGTAACAAACCCAATGGACAAAAACGAGTCAAAGGTCCTGAGGTGCGCGAGAACTTGGTCGTGGCAGGTAACCAGCGGCTCGGGTAGACGAGGCGGAAGAAAACAATGCACAAAGTCTCTTCGCTGATGACACGGTCGCGGTCTCGCGTGATCACCACGCCTGGGATCTGCAGCAGCATGGTGGGCTGCCTGATGGCAACTGGTGCGAATCGGAAGTCGGACCGACCTTGTTTGTCACTGTAGCTTGAGAGTGGGAAGCTCTGCACTAGAGTGAGTTGGCGCACAGGGTTGCGCGCGACGCCCATAGCGGCAACTCAAGTCGCAGTAGCGCACGAAGGAGGCGACGCTTCTTCTTGCCAAACGAGTGCGCTTGCAGCATTACAGTCTATGCTTCTGCGAGCTGTCTCTGTGGTGACAGAGGGCGATCAATCTTGATGACCAGTGTCCGGCGCCAAAAATGTGTGGACTGAGTCTACAGAAATACAGTTTTCTAACGACAAACGCACCCCAAATTCACACAATAAACCCCTAATCAGCAAAAGTATGTTTTGAGGGTATGGAAATTGTTATGGACAGTTGGGAAATCTCTCCATTCCCAACATTATCTGCTTTAAGCCTATCAACGAGCAGATCTGACGCTTATCGACTATAATTTGATTTGTTGAATTGAAACGTAGCATTATTACGATATAGAAGAAGTACGATTATGTGGATTTTTATCACTGTTTGGGAGATGAGTCACCATGCTGGCTTCTCATAGCGTTTGTTACAAAACTTGCAGGTACAGTCCTCCCCCCCATTATGATACATGAAAAATCGTCCACAAAATATCTATTCATAGAGGATATTGAGAGTTTGCAGGTATAAAAAAAGGAGATAATATGAGAGTTGAACCGCTCTGAAACGAATCCAATTTTGA